>KK118617.1:46770-57815 GCA_000611955.2 Stegodyphus mimosarum
CATCATTAAATCAATGTTATCTGTCACAGCCGTTACATTGAAAGAAAAAGAACGGATTGATCCAACTCTTAAAAATGGGCTTGAAATCTGACCAAGAAGGAATAAAAAAAGAGAGTTAAGTCTAGTGCTTCGATAAATGGCTGAGCGGAAAAACTCATGAAATCGCGTGCTCATGGATTCATTCTTTTAAAAGAAACAAGAGCTTCACAATTCTTACGTTTGTTAAACAGCTTCTACTATTATTTGATTGCTTAAGATTTCCCATGCAGTTGATGTAAAAGGCTAAAAGTTTAATTCAAATATAACTTATTTTACAAGGCTAATTTTACGCATAATTCAGTGAGAATTGTTTGTTCATTTTATATTTATCATACTTAGTGACAAAATACGTTAACCCCACAATGAGCCTTTTTCTAAAGTTTCTAGAAATACAAGTAATTAAAAAACTAATTTTCTCATTATTTGAGTTAGTTTGGTTCCAGTTAAGTCATTACAGTCAAAGGATCATTATTTTAATTGAAAATTCTGATTTATTGTAATTAAATATGATTTATGATATTTAAATGTATTATTAATTTGGTTTTATTGATTTTCAAGGAAATACTCTGTAAGATCTGTCTCTGGTACTCCACATAAACTAATTCTAGATTCTACGATAAACCTGGCGAATTCTCGCACAGGCATAAATGAATTACCAGCACAAAAGAATGTTGAAAAGTAATTCTTTATTAATTCAAAGTTTAACAGAAAGGTACGATCTTCGTGCATTACAAAAACACCGTCAACTTGCGGTGAAAACTTAAATGTAGAATATAATTCAAGTCGAATTTCAAATAAAATAGTACTGGGTTAGCACGTTAAATTACACCTAACATGTTGACTCACAAGAAACCTAACGGGCGTGACGATAATTCGAAATGGCCAAGAGGCTTACTAGCGTAACAGCGAGAAAACAATGAAACGTGCGCTGGCTAGCGAAAACAAGCTCTGAATACACTCAGAAATTCACCCGTTTAAGTATTCACTTCACGTAACTTTAAATTTACATCCTGGCGAGAAAATACTAGAGGAAGCAGAGAGGTTGAGGAAAGGTATCAAACTTAAAATAAATTTGTTATGCAAAATAAGGAAAACCCTGCAACTCTCCTTAAATAAAATGCTTTCTAAGAATAAAATATACTTTGAATATCCTAAAATAAATTCTGTTTTTCTACCTTTCTATCCTTCTAACTGAAATTATAATACTTCTGAATTTAAAAGAGACGGAAATTTGTAATTTCGATATGACTGAAGACTGAAATATCATTATCTTAAAAGTAAAAACAGATATTACTTAATAATTAAAATCTCCATATGGAATAGATAAGATTAATAAGATATACAGTAATTAAGAGTGATGGTACTATGTTTTTCAATGAAATAAATAAGAAAAGGTTTTTGTTTGGGTGCATTTCATCTGTAATACGCAGACGGAGCAGGAAGCCGAGACAAGCAAAAACAGGAAACTGCAGATTAGTGGCTAATGGAAGTGGCTTTCGGTGTCTGTTTGTATTTTTATATGTGTTGTGACTTAAAATGATTTCAAAAGAAGAAGGATGAATAAGTAAAGACGAGACACATCCGCTGAGAAAACGAAACTTGCCATTGCTAAGATAATGAAAGATTTTTGAAAGGTTCTTTATCATGTTTACTTGAGTTACAGAATAAAATAAGATTAGAATGTTACGAAATCAGTAAAAAACACACATTATAACTTAGTTATGTATATTCTTTTCTAAGAAAATCTAAAAAAAGAAAAATCTGAAGTTTTTCAGGTTTTAACTGTCGCCCAAAAGGCTACGTTTGAAGTTTTATATGGTTTACCAGTATAAGTTATCAATACAGATGACCCAGATGTAGTAGCGAAGCATTTTAAGGATGTGAGTTGAATATACATTTATTTAGACTAATGTGCGAATGTTGTATATCTTCTCTATAAAAAAACAGAAGAAAAGTAGATTTCATAAGATCTTCGGATGTACACTGCGAAAACAAAATCTATATCTCCCGTTTTACTGGGCCGATTGACACGAAATTCAAATTGCATTTTTCATGTATCGAAAGCGTGATTTAGGATATGTATTAAATGTATATATAGCATTGTTCAAATATAGGTATTTTAACACAAAATGGGACTTTTTCTGAAAAGACATGCCAAATTTTTTCCATATTTCGATTCTACGACTCAAATTATGCCAAACTCTCAAGTTTTGTAACAATCGCACGAGTAGTTTTAAAAAATTAGATCTCAAACTTTAGCTCTTCAATGTTAATTCAATTTGGTATGTTTTTATAGCTCTTAACTTTTTAAAATTTGTATTTTTAAATAATTTATATATATATTTTGAAAAAAAATTTGAATTATAACCTATAAAATTTTTACAATCATCTTAAAGTGGATGTATTTCTAAGCATACATGCAAAGAGTTAGAGTTTTTTATTCAAAATTTCTGAAGATATATGTGAATTTAAATACTGGCGCATTTTGAATGAAAGCGATAATAACGAAAATGGGGTTTACGCACTTTGTTAAAATTATTTGAAAGTAGGAACGATGTGACTTTTTTCCCGCTCCTGCACAATGGAAGGGAAAGGCAAATAGATTGCCATATACTATTAAGAAGTTCGTGAAGCAAATTATTCTTAGCTCAAACTGAAAAAAATGCGCCAAGTTAAATTTTTGAATTTCTTCGTAAATTTGGCACAAAATTTTACACAATTAAATACTTAGGCATAATTTGAGTCATAGAATCAAAATATGGAAAAAAAATTGGTATGTTATTTCAGAAAAGTTCAACTTTGAGTCAGAATATCTATATATAAATCTAATATATACCCTAAGTCGCGCTTTCGAGACATGGAAAACGCAATTTGAATTTCGCCAATAGGCTCAGTAGGAAGGGAGGTATAGAACTGTCCTTTTTTTACTTTTTTCTTCCACAGTTTACGTACTTTCGTATTTTACATTATTTTCAATGTAAGCGAGTCATTTCTATGGATGAAAATTGCTACCAGGCATTGTTTTTGCTTGCAACGTTCTTTCTGTAATACTAGTGTTCGTCAATATAAGTATTTTATTGATTAGTGTTGCTAACAAATAAGTGAAACTGAAAATCTACCCCAACTAAATTATTTTTTTTAATCCTACGCCTGTCCTCGGAATTTCTGTCATTAGATGACGAACAGTCCACTAAAATGATGAGAGTGTAAAAGCCAGAGTAAAAATTAGCGTCGATAGATTTGTCCGTAAGAAACTTTAAAATAATAGAGTAGTTCTTGAGTTGGGTCATTATCCGTCTGACCGTGATGATACAGAGGACAACAACCTGAATCCCTAAATCAAATCCTATATAAATATTGATGTAAATAATGATGGGTAGTATTCAAACGTAAAACAAACATCTCTACAGCCCGAGGTAAGGAACTGGGGATTTTATTTCTTTCGTTGAGCAGGATATTCCGCTTCTTATCCGCTGTTGCATCAATATATCAGATTACTATGCTATTTTCCCTTTTATTATGCCCAATCCTTTTTATATTACGTAAAGAAACGGGAATCAGTTTGAGCTATGAGGGCCGGGGCTGTATTATAAAGCAACAGCAGTATCTCTGCTTTATAATCAACAAATTAAATTGCTGCAGAAGATCTCCGAATATACACTCATGTCCATAAATTAAGGATAATGCAAAATCAGGCAAAGGAAATGTTAGAAACAAAACAAATTTGACTTATTTGTAAAGCTTATTTATTAAACAAAAGGTAAAGAGCAAAAAAAGATGCTATATGTTTGATATTATTAAAAAAATTAGCGAATTTTTCTCCCTGGAGCAAATTACAAAAAAAGACCTATTTACAAAAAATCAATATTACATGGTTGGTATGATTGTTAATACGTTGTATGTCTCCCAGACGATGCAATACAGTCCGTACAATGTCTAGACATGCTGAGTATCAAATTATCGATCTGATCTTGGGGGATATTACACCACTCAAAAAACAATGCTCTCCGAAGTTCCGGTAGACATGTAGGAGGAGGTTGACGGGCTGCAACTCGTCGGCCAAGCATGTCCCACACGTGCTCTACTGGATTCAAGTCCGGTGAGAATGATGGCCAATCCATACGGGTGATATCCTCCGATTGAAGGCATTCGCTTACAATGTTTGCAAGGTGAGTACGGGCGTTGTCATCCATAAACAGAAATTGCGCGCGCATGGCGCCCCGAAACAAACGTACATGTTGTTTCAGAATGACGTCCCGATAGATTTGGCTTGTCATGGTTCCAATTTGAACATGCAGGTCAGTTCTGGAACCCAGAATAATTCCACCCCAAACGAGCACTCCGGTACCACCGTAACGGTGTCGTTCAATGATGTTTTCTTGGTAGTAACGGGTACCTGGAGCTCTCCATATGAAAGTCCGGCGAGAATCAGATTGCAAGCTAAAGCTGGACCCGTCGGAAAACATCACACTAGCCCACTGTTGCGGTGTCTACAATGCATGCTGTCTACTCCAGGCTAACCGCAGGCGACAGTGAGTTGCAGTAAGTGGAACGCATCTGACAGGTCTACAAGCATATAGACCAATCTGCCCTAAGGCAGACCGTCTGTACTACTTTCAAGGCAGACCGTGTACAGACGGTCTGCCTTGAAATTGTCGTACCAGTGGCTGAAAAGAGCTGACGAGACAGGTCTGAGGCTGTGCTCCGCCTGTTTCTTTTGGCAGTAACTGCCAAATACCGGTCCTTATTCGGCGTTGTTACTCTGGAGCGACCTGTGCTGTAACGTCTACACACATTACCATCACCTTGGAATTGTTGCCAAAGCCTGGAGATGACACTCTGGGCAATTCCAAGTTCGTCTGATACTTCCAGTTGGGTACGCCCACATTCCAGACGGCCGATAATTCTATCAAGTAAAAAATCATCCAAATGCGTCCTTTGTGTCATAACTATTCGGTTATTGCACTAAAATACTTATAAAGCGCCTGCGAACAATTTTACTTCTCTGCCTGTATTCCTTATATATCACTCTCTTACACTCTCGTCATTGTGACGTACCATCGGTGTCATCTGGTTACTTCCTGAAATTTGCATATGATTCTTGAAGATGTGTGTAGTGATTTTACAGGTGATATATTTATTTTAGAGTTCGATTTCCGCGTGACTCCGAATTATCCTTAATTTATGGACATGAGTGTACTTACGTATGTTGGTAGTATTATTACTCATGTTTATTAAAATATACGCACATACAGGAGGAATTAATACACCATATGTACATATTATTTCGAAATTTAGCAGTTGAAATTAGCTCTCTTAGGCAACACAGGGAATGGAAGAAAAATTGATACCACCATTCTTTATTTTAGATAAAAAGAGTTTAGGGCTATGCATAAATATATCAGTTTTATAGTTGAAATAATGTTACATATAAATTGTTTTAGTCATTGAACTTCATGCAAATAGTTTTGCCTATATAAACAATATCCAGATAAAATTCACTATTTGCGTTGCAGATAAAATTACATTTTAGTAGAAAATAAAACGCATAAACAGAAAGAAGGGAGACGAGAATAAAACGTACCATAAAAGAATTTTATCTTTATTACAAAGTCAAATATTTTGCTAAAATAGCATTTAGTATTGAATCTGCGTTCCCCTTACGTTTAAAAATAGTAGAAATATTTCATGTGTTTGTTACCTCTATGAATTTAAAACATTTATAAAATCTATAAACGTGTCAATCGAATTTTGATAAATCAGATGATTTTATCATCAATAGAGTTTCAGAGGGCATTCCGGTACTTAAGCATTCCCTCAAAGACAATGAGCTATCATTCCCAATGAAAGCCAGTAATTGATCTCCTGCCATGTGATCCGACTCTACACTTTATCCTTTTATCACTAAAACCCCAAGGGCGAGATTATGTTGAGTAAATCAAGGCCTTCACTGATCTTGGAAAATCCATCATGGTATAGAATTAGGTGCCTAATGTTACTCTCCTTTCTATTAAAAACTGGATTATATAGTGTGCTCGAAAACGAATTCACAAGCATTTTCTTAAAAATTGTATCTGGAAATGCACTTCCAGTTACGATGCTCGTCAAAATATTGCATAGAGCACTATTAGAACAATTGCCATATTTAGAATTTAAGCAAAATCTAATATTTTACATGGCCTTCATATGTAAAATGTCCAATGAAAAAACTGCCTGTGATGTTTTAATAAGCTAAGGAAAATCCCTTTTACTATCTATAACTTCCAAATTATTCAAAAAAGTGTGAATGATGTGATAGTTAAAGTTGCCATAGTTTCATCGAAACCATAAATTAAAAGATTATCTATCTAAGTCAGCAAACTCATTTCCCCAAATTTTCCCGAATATGCATGAAAAAGTATGAAACATTTTATTTAAATTATTAAGGTATTGTGAACATTTTACTGTTTGGACTACTTGATTTATGAGGAAAATAAATATTAGATTTTGATCATATAATTCAAAAGGAATGGTACTGTAGCCCATCACTCACGGTGCATAAGCAACATCGCTACACATCGTTCTGGCTCAGACACCTGTTTTGGCATGATAAGTTTAAGCATCATGCTAGAGGCCAAAAGATTCACGTTATGAACCTGTCTACGAACACAGCAATTAAAGACAATAAATTTTACAGGTACTGTGTATCGGCGAACATCACCATTAACAATTTAACACTGTGTGGACAAAAAGAAACTGGTTATTATAACCAGTTACAGATGGCGTCATGAAATCAGCAAGGTCTTAACACTAGTCCAGTCCCGAAGACAAATTAGTCGCTTGTTGCTGTCCCGAAGACAAATTAGTCGCTCACACCAGGAAAGAGCTCGGAATATGAGCGAGACAGGTCGAATTGCAGTTTTGCTTGGTGGTACTATATATGCAGATTCTACGCGTTAGACCCGAGGTCATTTATCATACTTAATTTGCATGAAGCCATAATATGGGGAAGGTCTTACAGTAAAGGTAAATTATGTAATTAAATAAATGTAATTATATAATATTATACATTATATATTAATTAAATGTAAATAAATGCAATTATATAATATCCCTCCACACATTGTTCCTGTTGTAATCTTTTAAAACCCTCTCAGCGTTACGGCCGGAAAATTCCATCTAGAAGACTGCGTTCTATATTCATTACATGTGAAAATTTCTGCTAGTTTTTAATGTACCTGATTTCGGTTTGAATGTATATTGAAGGAAAAGGAATCAAGGTACAAAATGAGAGAGACATTTTTTAATTAAAATCAAGAAAATACCACTTATTCATGACATTTTGAGGGACTTTGAAATTTCAGGGCTAAACCTGTAACCCTCGGAGGGTTAAAGTGATAGTCTAATCTGATGCTATTCCTCCAACACAAGTAAACAAATGAACATTAGCCCCAACCAGATTTACACGTAGCTCACCCAACCAATTACGCCACAGGATCGTTGACTAGATGTCATACTCCACCCCATAGTCTAACCACGAAAAACTACACAACATACAGCAGTTTCAACCACGTTCATAGGCTTAACCCGTCTAGCCCAGGCTACGTTAAATACCGCGCTTATAAAAAAAAGGAGGTAACAGGACCATATGAACGCCTAGTACTGAATTCTATAACTTTAGCTGACGAAGTTAAATATGCAAAGCTCATTCAGAAATTAAACACCTTATTAGTATTAAAAAGATTAACATTGTATTTTATTACAGAACAATCCACATACCTTAGATTACATTTCAACATATTCACCATACATATTAATTCTTGGCATTAATTGCAATATACCCGCTTTGTGGAATTCGTCCGCCTGCAACCTGAAACAGTTCTGGTCGTTTACCTTAATCTCATCATCACTTGAAACGTGTTGGCCGACAAGAAAATTCTTGAGACGACAAAACAAATGGAAGCTGAAAAGAGCTAGGTCTAGACAATAAGGAGGGTAACATAATTATTTCTAGAGAAATTAACGAAGCAGTTTCGACGTTACGTGTATGGTATACGAACGCGCGTTGTCATGCACGAACATAACACCAGAAGTCAATAGTTTACGAATTTTGCTCTGCATCACCCTCCGTAACTTCTTCAGTGTCTCACAGTAAACTGTAGTATTGATTGCTGTACCTCGTTCAATCCAGTCTACTAAAAAAATTCCTTGTCAGTCCCAAGAGAAGGTGCACATGACGTTTCTAGAAAAAAGAGGTGGCTTTGCTTTCTTGGGTTTCGGGGGAATGAGCATTTCGTCATTCCAGTGATTGCCGTTTCATTTCAGGTGTCTCGTAACAAATTCATATTTCATTGCCTGTGACAATCCTTTTCCAGAAATGATTTCCTTCTGTCGCATAACGCTGTGAAAATGCCAAGGCTACTACCGTATGATTCCGTTACTGAACATTCATTAGTGTTTTCGATACCCATTGCGAACACAATGCTTAGTCACAATTTCTTGTAATAAAGATTGTGAAATGTTTTAAATATGCATTGACAAATCTGAAATCGTGAATCATGTATTGGAACGAGCTTTTTTGTCAATGCAGCTCAGATCAACAAGGGACGTCCATTGCGTTCCTCATCGTGAAAACGTTTTCTTCCTTCTTTTAAACATTCTAACCTACGTTCGCACCATGTTTTCAATCATCGCATTCTCTCGGTAAATTTCACCAAGTCGAACATTTCTCGCATGCAGAAACTTGATAACGGTTTTCTTTCAAGGCTTACGAGCGGATCGATTGTTTTAAACATGATTGCCGACAAACAATGTCTTCAAATCTTAATGTAAACAAACAAAATGGCAAGGCTAATTCGTTCTCTAGTTGGACGAAGTAACTACATATGCGCGACCTTCGTGATGTCAGATGCACGGGAGATATGCGTAAACGATACTAACTTTCTGGATCAGCTTAGTAACGTGTAGCTCATCTCTAGGCTTGCAAACCTTATCGAAACTGTGACTAATGGATACGGTGAGCCACATATAAAAATAAATAAAGACACAGTTTAAACTAATGATTATAGCGATTGAGCTGCTGGCTGCATTTTGTTGAACCGTTTCTTGTGTACCTCTGATGCTATGCAATTCCTTGTTTTGTTTTTTCCTGATGCACTTAAATGAACCTTATTTTGTTTAACGAAGAATCTCTGGCTTATTCTTAAACAGCAGAACATGGATAAAGAAAGAGCAAAACTTTGTCTTTTTTAATAGTATAAAAATAATTTAATATAATTGAAATCTCTGAAATCGAAGTAGTATTGCAGGAAGTAATTATTTGCAACAGGAAGTAATTATTTGCAACTGTAACCATAAAATTAAGTTAGCATAAGGAAGAAATTAGTAATAGCAGACAACAAATTGTTTTTTCAGTGAAAGAAATTCTATTTTGTAATTTGCTTCGCTTTCAAAAAGAAAAAAAAATACTCACTATATTTAAGAATTTTTTTTTTCGTAATTAGAATTCTATAAGAATTTCGTAATGAGTTCGAATTCCGTAATTGGAATTCCGCAAGAATGAAACTGAAAATGTTTCTTATATCTTCAACACCTGTAATGGGAAACGCTAAAATGATATGAATGAAACAATTAATGGAAAATAGGTTTTAAACTAAAGTGAGGAAAACGTCAGTGGAGTTTACAAACGAATTACCTAACCGTCCAAAACTTATGTTAAATTCATTTTAAAATGGAAAAGTAGTTGGCGAATTCTAACCAGGGCAATATATGTGAACTGTAAAGAAAAAATGTAAATAAATATGGAACCCTATGAAAGCTTACTCTGAAGTTCCACTTTATTTTATTTATCTGGTGAAAACGAATTTAATTCTCAAGTTTCTAAGGAACAAAGAAATTTATGACAGTTTCACAGATTTTATAACAATTGTTGATTTCTTGATCAGATTACTTTCACAGATAAAAATACACTTTAATAAGTTTTGTTTACATTCATAGTCGTGTAAAGCACAAGTCTGTGTGTCATTCACAGCTGTAAGGCTGGACAAGAGCAGTTTAATACTTGTAAGGTTTCAAGCAGAGCTCATATTCATCAAAGCTTACTGACAGTGTTTACTATAGATAACCGGAGAATACATTACAAATTCAAATTCGTAAATAATACGATAAACATTACTGGATTTAGCATTACATATTCAGAGCACTAAATTACGCGCTGTCATTTCTGTAGTGAATTACAGGAAGCTCTAGCACACAGAGAAATCTAATTATTTCGTAATCTATGAATACCAACAGTTTTATTTTCTAATAAAATAAAAAGAACTTCTTGTGATGCAAACTAGAAGAAATGCGCGACTGTGCTTTACATTTAAGACTACATTGCAGTGACTTGACTCGCTTCTTAATTCTATCAAAGAAGGTTCCTACGATAGATATACCATGATTCCAACCAAAGTACAAATTATAGCAAGAATGCAACTTACAATAAAGGAAATAGCGTTACTTTTGTAATACAAAGCAATACCATCCCGGGGTGTATACACTGGCTTGGTTTTGTAACGTATTTTGCAGTTTTTATCGTAATAACAGATAAACTTCTTAGTAAATCATAAACTTTATTCTCAATTCAAGAAGACAGATAATTCAAATACAATTTCTAAATGTTACAGTTTTACACTCCAACTTATTATTACAGTTTCTTCCTCTATTAGTTTTTCATACATCAGCTACTCCTAAAACTTTCAGAACAGCCAATTTTTAACATTTTTCTCGTTGCTCAGCAACAGTTACATGAAACAAATATGGAATTGCCACTCCAACATCAATGATAATAATATTTATAAAATGTTATTGTTAAAATACAGGTATAATCAGTTCTTAAATAATAAAATATTACAATCTCTCCCCCATCCTGGTAAACTTTAATTGATATTTTTATAAATTAAAGTTTACTATTTTTTTTTCAAAACAACATATTATCAACGCAAACATAATTGAAATACAACATATAGCAAAATAATATGCAGTCA
>KK118617.1:57879-88887 GCA_000611955.2 Stegodyphus mimosarum
GACTTAATGTGTCTATGTTTTTATGGTTTTTACCACTTCGATGAACGACAGTGTAACTGAAGGGTTATAATACTAGTGTCCATCTCATAAGTTGTGGATCTAGACTCACACACATTATTTTTGCGCCAAACTAAGGGATTATGATCGGTCATGATGAGGAATTTAGTATGCCCATCTAAATAACATTGCCGTTTCTTTACAGCGAATATTATGGCGGCGCATTCCTTTTCTATGGTAGAGTATTTTTTTCAGTTTTTGCAAACTTCTTGCTGAGGTATAATACTGGATGTTCATTGTCTCGTTCATCTTTCTGAGCTAAAATAACACCCATACCAGAGTTTGAAGCGTCAGTTTGCAAAATAAACTCCTTATTGAAATTATGTGCATGTAGTATAGGTCTTTGAGACAGTTTTTCCTTTAGCTCTTTAAATGCTTTTGTGCACTCTTCTGTCCAATTTAGTTTCTCTTTCTTTAAGTTTTCTTTCAAAGTTTCGGTTAAAGGTGCTGCTACAGATGAGAATATGGGAATGTAATGATTATAATATCCCGCTAATCCTAAAAATGCTCTGACTTGACTTTTTGTGGACGGCACAGGAAAATAAAGAATAGCTTTTACTTTGACTTCACTTGGCATTTTTATACAACGACCTACAATATGTCCAAGATATTTTACTCTATCTTGAGCAAATTTACATTTTATAGGTTTAATGCGTAAACCAGCGTCCTTTATTTTTGTCAAAACGGCTTTCAGATGACTTCCCAAGTGTTTGAAAAGATTCCCACGTCATCTAAATATGAAACTGCAAAGGGTTCACAACCGTGAAGGATTTCGGCCATGATTTTGCTAAATGAAAATGGTGCATTTTTAAGTAGGAAAGGAATCCGTAGAGGTTAAACTGTAACAATGTAAAATGTAGAGGTCAAAACTTGTAACAAAAGCGGCTAATCTTTGGGCATTAGGTGTTAATGGTATTTGCCACTATTCCTTTATTAAATCCAAAAGGGTTATGTACACTCACTTCCAAAAGTTAAGCACGGAGAGGAAAATGCTAATTTCCGGAAGCCAATCAGAATTGAAGAGGATGTAATTCGCTGCAGAGGTAGATGGAAGTATGCAAATGTGTTATGTAACAGCCAATTGCGCTTTCATATCAAGAAGCAGCAGGTATATTCATAATTTTAGCTTGACGTTCAAATAACACCAGAAATAAACTTATTTAATCTTCTTTAGGGTTAAAACGTGGCATGACATCGTGAATTTTCTGATTTTTAAAGGCTGCTCAGGTAACTGCGTAGTTTCTACCGGTTGTGCTCTTCTACCGGCAGCCATTGCTTCCAAATGAAGTTTCTGTAGCTCAAAAGCTCTATTTCGCTCTTCGGTTTCGCGTTCTTTTCCCTTTCTTCTCTTTCATGTTCTTCCTTTCTTTCTCTTTCTTCTGTAATTGCCGCCAGTTGCTCAAGTAAATTCCTCATCATAACCGTAACTTTCAGTAATCAATTTATGGAACTGAGCAATCTTAAATTCAGGTTTCACGTTTAAACCTAACTCTTCTGCCAGTACTTTTAAATCATGTTTTTTATTCCTAGCTAAGAATGACACGTTGAACAAGTTACTTTTAATAGGTTTCTTTTAAAATTGAATTTTACAAATCGTACTTGTATTAAAAATATATAGCTTTTGGCGAGACATTTCAAGTACGAAATTCACTCTAACGAAATGGAGAGAATTATGTAAACAACTCTGCCAGTTTGGCACAAAATAAAGTAATACTACCCCAGGTTGACGTTTTAACTCACTATTTACAAGCCTAGTTGGCGATAACTATATAAAACTTTTGCAAGTTAGGTAATTCAATGGAATTTTTCTAACGTCAGTTTGACGATTTTACCATCTATCTCCACGCCTGGTGGGCGATAACAAAAACAATTTTTGCCAGTTTAGCAATTTAATTTAGCTGTAATACGTCGGGATGACGTTGATATCTACCACACGCCTGGATGGCGAGAACTAAGAAAAAAACTGTTGCCAGTTTGGCAGTACCATAAAATCACACTACGTCAGTTTGACGTTACTACTTATTTTCCACGCGCCTGCTTGGCAACAAATTCAAAAACACAGTTAGCAGTTTTTTATAAATGCCGGGATGGCTTACACATATTAATTATCAACATAAAAATTAAATTCAAATGACAGTAAAGCCTAAATAATAATTTTTAAATACTTCTTTCCTTCAAATATCAATTGTAATTTACGCCTAATATTTTTAGTATCAGTTATTTTAATCAAAACCTTACACTATTTAAATATAATTTTAAAATGAAATACTAAAATTTAATAAACTAATCTTATCTTCGGAGCTCAGCAGTATCCTGTTCTGACAGTTTTTCCCTGGGACGCAAGTTACATAAACAGAAAAGGTGACCTTTGAATGATCCTCTTCAAAAAACTGGCGTTAAAACAGCAGACGTCTGACATCCATTTCTCCTTGAAATAAACAAACTCGGCAATTGTTACAGTGTTCTCAAAATTTCAGCAATTTTCTGGGATTAGGAGACGAGCACCATCGAAATTGATAATTGCACTCCTAATTTCTAGTACCTCGATGGAACCTCCAATTTAATAGGAATATAACTTATTTTGCAGTTTTTATCGAAATAACAGATGAACTTCTTAGTAAATCATAAACTTTATTCTCAATTCACGAAGATAGATAATTTAAACACAATTTCTAAATGTTACAGTTTTACACTCCAGCTTATTATTACAGTTTCTTCCTCTATCAAATCAACTACTCGTAAAACTTTCAGAACAATCAGTTTTTAACATTTTTCTCGTTGCTCAGCAACGGTTACATGACACAAATATGGCGTTCCCACTCCAATATCAAGGATAATAATATTTATAAAATGTTATTTTTAAAATATAATCAGTTGTTTAGTAATAAAATATTACAGTATCTTATCATGACAGTAGCACTCTGGAGGAAAATAATTTCGAGCCTGGCAGTTTCAGATTCCCGAGGGAAAACCGTTTATACGATTGGATCAAGGGGAGGGAATGGCTGTACGTTCTTCATTGTAGTACTGTAGGGGGCATTAATTGATGACCAGTCAAAGCGTCAGGCAAAACTTTAGGTTCACAACCTTCCAAGAGACAAAGAACCGGGAGTAGTGACCCGTGAGTCCGGTCAGGTTGGTTGGGAAACGACGAAGCATAAGAACCTGTCGCCTGTAAGTGTGGGACTGGCGGAAGTAAATGGAGAAATAAGATCATTATTAGTAGCAAACTTCAGTTAACGGAGAACTTAAAAGTCACAATTGGCGGCTAATTTTTTGCCTGCCTCCCACCTCCTGCCTAATATGGAGGATCTTAGCAGTGGAGTAGGACGTGTAGAGCTAATCAGATAGTGGCGGAGCACGGTAATCTTTCTACAACACAAAACAAAAGCGCTTCTTAGAATTTATCACACATGTAATGAATTTCTAAGTATCCTTACTATACGTAATTACATGCGTACCCTTTTAATATTTTCGTTCCATATGTTATTAATGGTACATGGTAAGAAAAAGTAAACCTCTAAGAATTAATTCATCATAATGGTACATGGTAAGAAAAAGTAAACCTCTAAGAATTAATTCATCATAATGGTACATGGTAAGAAAAAGTAAACCTCTAAGAATTAATTCATCATAATGTTACACGTTATATATTTCAGAAGAAGAAATTTTGAAAACAAATGTACAGATATTGAGAAATATCTCAGTAAAGCAGCAACACAACTTGACTTCGATGGAGCAATCCAAACTGAAATGCGGAACATACAAAAAGTAAATTAACATTAACTTTGGAAAACCATTAATATTTAAATTAACAAAGAAATATCACGTACACCAGTGAATAATAAATTGTGAGAAACAAGGTGCGATTGGCATTAATATCGATAAAACATGTGTACACGAACTGCAGCCATGAAAAATGACATTTTTGTGGTAGTAAACAATAAAAATGGAGATGAAAAACACGAGACTTTAATGTACAACACCATTTTTCAAGATAAAACAAAAGTATCAGTTATTTATTCAGAAAAGAGAGGAAAATCATTTGTTATTTTTAAAATTTATTTAGACACTTCTTCTTCAAACTTGTCATCCTGCTTATCATTTTTAGACTTGTAATTCTACACTTTTATTCTTAAAATATATTCTGCTTGAATTAACTGATTGCTTATCCGGATTTCTAAAGATTCTCCATGATATCCTAATTATAAATCGGTCCTCTATCCTAATTATAGATCGATCCTCCATCCTAATTATAAATCGATTTCGTTTACCTGAAACTTATTAACATTTACACATTGGTCTATAACATTTTATCACGTAATATTTCTCAGAACTGAAATTACTTTTTAACAGAGTAACATAAGCTATTTCTAAAACTAGCTATAAGTTTTATTCATTAAATAAACTGCTAGTGAAAATAAAAACTAATCTGAAAAAAATATGCTGACAATTTTCAATGGTATAACTGTTTATGTTTGAAATTCGGGTGTGTCGTGCTAATAAATGCTAACGTAGTTTCACAGATTCTTAATTAATGACTCAAAGTCACTGTTTAAATAATGAGAAAAAGTGTCGTTTAATTGATATACCTCAGGATCTTGGGTGTATTTAATTGATACACCCAAGATCAGATATCCATCAATCATATTAAGACTATCAAGAATTTCCAACATACTTTTAAAGTACAAAGGGTTTACTAGATCGAAATTTGGGCAAGAACATTAATAGTTTATGATCCACACACATTCTTTTCTAAAGAAGCTAGTTTCAGGTAGTACCCTCTTTATGTTCAGTGGAGCCAAAAAGAATGTGACGATTCTTACTGAAGAGTGCAGATTTAAAATAAAGCTTGGTTCTAGATGTATTTTGCTCTGCAGGGAGCAAGAAATATGCAACTTGCTTTCCCTTGTTCATGAATTTCTCGTCTTTGCAGGAGTATTTTCAATGGTTGAAGTGAAATCATAAAACATGGCCACATTGATTTGCGTAACTTTCATAGATATTGTGTAAATAGTCACTGATATGGAAAAGAAGTTTTGTAACCCATGTATGGTGTGCTAGCAAGCCGGCATCTATGATCAAACTATCGCTTCAAGAATCGTCATCGTTTCGTCCAAGCCCTTGGTGGCAGTTGTTGGACCGGTTTCTGCCCTCTTCGCTGCTAGGAGTTCAAAGGTGAAGGACAGGCTTCGGCCTGTCTTTTCACCGACTGTCTCTTCACCTACCACCTCGCTTCTTGATACACGTTTAACTTTCCTGAAAAGTCCTATGATATGTTTCCTGATTTATAGAAAGCCAACTGTAGTTTTTTTTATTGAATATATTCATCCTACATGCAGTTTCTGAAAATTCATCCAGCATGGAATGATATTTTTTAAGCAAGAATCATGAACAATCTCATTGTGCAATTTAAGACTCATCCATTGTCTATCGCCACGTGGTGCACTGCTCAAAATTAATTCACTGGTGAAGCCTCAAAATCAGAAGAAATTTCAAGATAAGTTTATTGCTGCTCTACATATATTTTCGATACAAGGTTTTTTGTGATTTATAGAAAGCGATGCAAATCGATTTGCTCTCCAAGTGTATCGTTAAACGAATGGACGTTCTGCATTTACAGTAGGACTATAGTTATGATCTGATTATTTAATTTTCTTGTTTTATTTGAGTGAGTTCAGCAGTAAAATTTTTGATAGGAAAAATAAATAGAGTAAATTGTAGATGATTAACTTGTATTTTCTTCTTCAACTATCACAACGTCTGGGGTAAGTACTTTATTTTGCTATCCTCTGTAGGTCACATATTTTATCCCTATCATTCGGGTTATTGCGGAAACAACGTGATGTACTCTTAATCACATGTCTTAATCCTATACTAGGTAGTTGGATTTCTTCATTCTTATTCGCGGTTCATCGCTGATAAAATTAATATTCAAAATTTTGGTTATCACTTGTACACCAGAATAATTATAATTAATATTTCTCATAACCTACAGAAATTAACACAATTTTAATTACATAAGAAATTAAAAAATATTTAAGTATTATTACTACAAATAAATAATTTACTACATATGGCATTTTAGAGATGCTGCTGACTAGGAAGTTTGCTTATGAATGACAACGTATGTTAGCACCCAACAACTCTGGTGACAGTACACTTGAAAACAGAAAATATCATTCGAATGAATTAGACAGCGTATGGGCCAGACTTTAAGCGATTCATCATGCAACAAGGCGTGTAGTGCTTTAGGCCGTCGAATCGCTAAATGCTTACCTAGATCTTCCAAGATTTGAACATAACGCGTTGAATACAGAACTGTTCACCATACGTCATGTTACAGAAGGATATGTTACAAAAGTAGAGTGATGTCCATTCGTTTTTAAATTGAAGATTTTGAGATTATCAGCTGGAAAAGATTGTAAGTTTTGTTAAATAATACATTTGTGTAAAATCTTTATAATCTTTTTAAGTTTTATTTCTGTCTGTATCCTTTAACTTTGAGGAAGAGTATACTAATACTATGCAAGCACTAAAACATTTTGTAAAATGAAACAGCGAATTTTATGAAAATGGTTCCAATACTGTTAATAGGAGGATCTTGTGTTAGTTGATTCCATAAAGTGGTCCTATAACTCATGATTGGGTCATCCCAGGCAGAGAATTTAACTTTTTGTATATATCTCATGAGAATGAAAACTCCATTTAATGAAATATCAGCTTACCTTCGACCAGGTGATTAAGTCAGTGAACACTGGTAGTTCGAGTTCCTGGTATGGGAAATTTCGTGGTTTTCCCCAATGTGTAAAGTGAATACAAGCTAATTTCTCTTAGAAAATCTTCCATGAAAGCGTCTGTCCCTTTAGGCAGATAGCTCTCGAATTTCTTTGCAGGTTTTCCTTATATGTAGCCTGTATAGGACCCAGTTTTTCTTACAAAGTCTTCCACAAAAGAATGCCTCCCCTTAGGCAGGTAACCCTAGTATGCTTTGCCATAATCAGTTAAACCAAATGAAGACCAGCAGTGTCGGTATTGACCTCCTGGGTGTCGATGAAATTTCAAATGGAGTCAAGGGTCCGATAGCTGAATATTTACCGGCAGTTGATCTGCATAATCAAAGTCCCAATCGTTACAAAAATTTTAGTAACAAAATTGATATAAAACTTTAACATGTAATAAGGTAGAAATCATACAAAATAAATAGACGAGGAAAATATCTAAAAATATTTTAATATAATTTAAAAATCAATAATATTTTTTTAATTAATGAATTTTTCATGTAATAAACGCAATATAAAAATGTCAAGCAAAAAAATTCAAAACAGTATAAAACAAAATACGAGAAACTCAAAACCAGACAGGAGAACAAGGAATAGTTTGAAAATTTTTAAACGAGGTGATTTAAAAATTAAATCAAATATTAAGCCATATATTAACAAATCTGATGTGTACACCACATGACTTCCTTGTACAGAACCACAGTGCACTACTTGTACGGAGAATTATACGCATTTTTCATTTCATTTAAACTTATTGGATTGAATTAAATCTACTTCTTTGATAGCGCATAAACCACAGTGAAATAAATGCACTCATTAAAATTCACTATATTTGCTTACCACAGCGACACTCTGGCGCTAGCTTTACTTAACAGCGTTAAATATCGTTCATTTTATAACTCATCAGATTGCAAAAAAATTATGTATATCATCTGCAGAATTACTTAATTGTTGCCACATGCTCTATTCAAACACTATAATAAATCTAAAACGATGTGTAAAGAAATTAAACAAACAAAAAAAAAAAGAAAGAAATAGTTTTTCACAGACGAATCAGTATTTCTGATTCAATTAATTCAGTTCTCACTTCGCGACAAGGCAAAAATATATAAAAACTCAAATTATTTATATTAAAAATTACGAAGTAAATCTTAAACACTTATTTCCTCGAATAAATTCCAGAATGGATTAGGTATGATTTAATTCGAAATAATAAAGGAAAGACTTATCTTTGTTCTTGCAAAGCTTAGCTTCTCTAGATTGGTAACAAATCCAATATTCTCCTAAGTTTCAAATGTAAACAAATATGTCCGCCATAAGAAAAAATGATTAGGCTTAGCCGCACTTAAACAGTTTTTAAATTGTTGATAATTCTACAAGTTTTGCATGTAGATTTCCTAAGAGCACAAAAACCTTAACCGGAAGATAAGAACACCATAATCCAACCATTTTTAAAGCAAAAAATGCGCAATTTACCAACATATAAGAATAAAAAAACTGAGCTCACTGTGCCGAGTAATAGAGAGGATATATATATACGTACATTTATATACTTTTGATTCGACCGATTAACAACCGAAACAGGAGGTGCACATCTACATGTTACAGCAGTCCTATATACAAAATATCAACGTTCTGAAGCTACTCGTTTTTGAGTTATGCGAGTACACACATACATACGTACGTACGTACGCACAGACGCCACGAAAACATTTATTCAGAACCCATTTTAAATCAGTTTCATAATTTTTTTGGGGAAAAAGAGTCCTTTATTCTGTTCTTACGTACGAATGTCACTCAAAAACATTGTTAAAGTGCATTCGATAGCGGTCAAAATAGATATTTTCGTTGAAATGTGATACCCGAAATTTTTCGCGATTACAATGCTTCTTTTCGTTTATGATAAATAAAAATATTAAACAAAAGATCTAACTTTTCCTCTTCGACATCTCTCGCCATCACCGTTGCAATGCTGCAGCAATGAGACTTAATGGTACTACGATCAATTGGTCTGAAGATAAATCCTGTCACTCTTCAAAAGGAAGGTTTGAAAGGATGCTCATTACCTCAATCACTCAAGCATCAGTTAAGGAACTAACACAAATTTTTGCGTGTGTGTAAGTAACACATTTATATAATTAATGAACTACCAATCAGCTCCTATTTCAATCCTATTCACAAAAGATATCTGAAAACGAATATAAACAACACTACTAGAAACATCCACGATTTTATAATAACTGCAGCAAATGTCCCATATTGTTCATATCTATTTCAAAACAAACCATACATAGTTAAATTTACACGCATAAATACCTGTTTTTTTATATGAGAATGGATTATATATTAAATTTCTTTTAAATGTTTAAGCAGAAAACCAAGTTCCGATAGGAATTTCCGATTTATTTACCTACATATACGACAAGTGACACTGTAAGAATGTAATCAGGATAACCTAATAGAGAAAAGCAATTAAAATGAAATAAGCATTCTTTTAGAATAAAAATATAATTTTAAAAGCGTGTTGCTAGCCATATTAATTGATAAATGATAAAATTATTCATGAGCTTAGATTGTAAGGATTGATTGATTGATTATTGGGGCGAAGCCCCCCAGTCCACCTAGCCGAATTATGACTGCCGTATGACTCATTAGGGGACCAACCCATTTCAACAACAAAGGTGGTATACAGCGACCTGGGCGTATCAAAAGTGTTAGTAAAAGGAAACGAAACAAAACAATAAATACGACCAGAGAAAACTCAAATTGTTACTGGACCTAAATACAACAAACTACACAAAACTAACTGAAAAGAATAAAATAAAACTGTGTTAAGAAACAGAAAATAAAACAACTCATAATATGCAAAAGAAAACACATATACTTCCGATCAAACAATACATCAAATAATTCTCACAGCTTGTTTATTGTTACTTATAGACTTCATAATGTTCTTTGCATATTCTACTAAATTAGCATAATTCTTTTCAAAGTCATTTTTATACTATTTCTTAAAATTTTCTCTTGCACTCTCACTCAACATACAGTCTTCAAAGAAGTGCCTTGCATCACCAGTCTCATTTCATATCAAACATTGATCGTTATTCTGATGGCCAAAACGTTTGTGATAGGCCGGGAATCGTCCATGCCCTGTCATGATTTGATTTATGTCAATATCATTAAATATTTTCATTCTTTTATTTACTTTGATATTCTTCAATAGACCTTTATTTCTTTTTGACGATCTCTAGCTTTCTTCCCATTTATTGATAATATCATTATACAATGTAGTAATAGTTTTCCATCGTGAATCCTGCACGTCGTTTACTACTAGGCCATCACCAAATATAGCTAGTTTAGCTAAGGCGTCCGCTCTCTCGTTCCCCAAATTTCCAGCACGGTCTTTTACCTAATGTATTTTTATGCTATGTTTTTTAATTTAAACGTAAATAAATTTCCTTAATTTCGTTTATAAGCTCATTTCTGTGGTCCGGGCCCGACAGTACCTGTAATGCTTATAATGCATCTGAATATATATTATATTTGATATGCAAATTCCTTTCAATCCAACAAAGAGCTTATCGAATAGCATATAGTTCTGATTGATAAATAGAATTTATATTTTTTAACTTGAAGCATTGTCTATTTTAATACCGTGAAAATATATCACCAAAGCACTGCCAATACCTCCCTCGAACCCAGAACCATCAGTATAGATATCTATTTCTCCTTGTTGCAAAATAAAGCAATCATACACAATCCCAAATCTATTTTTTGGATGAATTATATCTTCACTATGATACTCAAAAGCCTTACTACTTAATAAGACATTGCTTACTTTTAAATCTTCCATGACTCGATTCGAAAGTAAAAACTTTTTATAGTAGAATTCATAGGAAACCGAGAGAGGCGGAACGCCGGCCAAGATACAAGCAACCTCTGTTGAAGTAGTCCTAAATGATCATGTGATCGCAAGCATCCAGCTTCTCTGCAACATACCTAATTTATTTCGTAATTTTACTATCTCCACTGCTCTGCTACCCATGTACCAATACCATACTAGATCTTAGGTATGATGACACATTTAAAAATTTCCCTAAGTGCGGCAGACTTCTTATTTAAAGTTTCATTATTAAAATTGCACTTGTAAAACCTTAAAACACCTTCTGTATATCTATGAATATTTTTAAATTGTTCAATAAAATTTAGCTTATCGTCAATAATCACACCCAGATATTTAATATTTTGCTCAAATTTTCCATCGAATTTAAATCTGGGTGGTCTCGTCTTTTCACCACCTCGAGAATAAAAAGAGTCCATACAGTCTTATCAATGTTAAATTCAATTTCTTCTTCCTGGCTCCAATTTTTAAATTTATTTAAAATTTTTCGAAACGTATCTTGTATTTTCTCCAAAGACGTTCCTTTTATAATTACCAAAATGTCATCTGCATAACAAATTATTTTCACATTTGATATTATACACTCTTTTAATAAGCTACTTACTATTAGACTCAAGAACAGGGGGGCATTACAGGAGCCTTGGGGGCAGCCTTTGTAAACATTAAATTCAATGCTCATGTTTTCGGTACTGTTCTTAAAAACAATTCTTCTGTTTCTGAAATAATCCTTTATAGTCTCAAAAATTTCTTTTGTGATATGTAGGTCTTTAATACGCCCCAGCAGGGAGGGCCATTTTACTGAATCAAAAGCTCCTTTGACGTCAAAAAGTGACTAATGCCAAATGCTGAGTCTTTCTTTTTTCTCTAACTTCCGAAATAACTTGATGTAAGCAAAATCTGCCGACCAGACGTTCCTTAATTTAGAAGGCATATCGGTCGATATCTAGTCTTATCTTTCGGAATTAAAATTAATTTACCAGTCTTCCATATATTTGGAAAAGTATGTAGCCTCAAACATCTATTATACAATATAAAAAACAATGAAGGATAATCCAAAAATAACTTCTTTACTATTGAAGCACAAATCCCATCCATTCCAGGAGCGGATCTATCTCTAAGATTTCTAGCAACATTATTCATCTCCTCATCGGTAAACTCAGATTCTGTCGCATTCTCATCCTCAAAGACCACATCTTCAATCTTTCCATCTTGTTCAAATTCCTTGACATTCAACGTTTACTTAATGATATTAATATACGTCTCTTCAAGGGCGGTGGCCATCTGAGTTTCATTTGTTTTAACAATAATCTCTTTTCTGCTCTTATTGGTGGCAACTTTAAAAAATGTATCATAATATTCATAATTTCTCGCAAACCAACTATTCTTGTACTTCTTCTCTATATGCTTAATCAATTTCTTGTGCTCTGCTAAACATCTCTTATATTCTATTTTCCTAATGATCGTAATTTGTTGGTCTAGTCCTTTAATTTGAAAATTCTTTCTCATAGCTCTTACTCTACGTCTCAGCTTATCTTATTCAACATTCAACCAGAGAGTCCTATTTCTATTTTCAGTCTGGTATCTGAAGTCTTTCCACATTTGCTGCATAATATTATTCTCCATCATTAGAATCACCTGATTGAGTTCTCATTTTGTTCGGGCATGAACCAAGTAATCTTCAACTGTAAAAAGATTTTTCATCATGTTTTTACTAAATCTCTCAATCCTTCTACTATTTCTAGTAAAGATAACATTCCTTTTATCAGTCTCTTCAATTTGCCATATTTTAGCCAATATATATCTGTGATCACTCAATGAAGTCTCATCTAAGATTTCCATTTTAACTCTATTAATATCTATATGTGAGGAGCCCAGGACTAGATCGGTCCAAACTTCATTAACCGGTGAAAAAAAAGTGGGTTTTGAATCCATAGAGTTAAATAAAATCAAATTATTTTGGATAATAAAATCATTAGTTAAAATCTAAAAGCTATCATCTAAAAGCTGTGCCGTCCATATAAAATTCTTTGAATTAAAATCTCCGATAGCAATAAAATCCTCTGTATATAAAGATAAAACATCCTCTAATTTAAAAAGTTCTATATTCAAGTCTTCCACCGGGAAAAAGTAGACAGAGACAATACCAAAACTCTTATTGTCTTCAAAGACCTTAATTGCCACAATAGTGTCTGTAATCACCTCTGCACGAAATTCAATTCCTGAATTTACCACTACGACGGCTGTCCTTCCCGCCTCTGCTTTAATTACTCTCCAACCACTATTAATATAGGCTACTTTTTCGCCATTGTAATATGGCTCCTGTAGTGTTATAATTTCTGGTATTCCATCAAAAATATTATCAGTGGCAGAGAGCCGGCATGATGCAGCATTACAATTATTTACATTACAGTTTAAAATCTTCATAATTAAAATAATCCAACAAAAGTCATTAAAATCAATAGCATTTCTGTACCAAGCCTTAAGATCCAATATATACAATAAAATTCAAATTAATCAATTAAAATCTATATGTACAAGTTAAAACTCCTCTTTATTTACCCTGGGAGGCAAGGGACAAATTCTTCTTACAGTAATCCTTCAAATATGTATCTTCGTTTCTCGCTGGGTAATCACTCAATTTACTTCAAAAGATATTTTATCTTGTACCTATAGTTCTTAAAGTATCAATCTAAACTTCAGGAAAATAAAATACAAAAATCACAGAACAAATACATAAAATAGGAAAAGTAAATAAAATAAAACTCCCCACCGCAGTCTATACAATATAACATTCGTTTCTAAATATCAAGATCGAAGTGCTCTCCAATATACTTCTTCTCACGTACCAATGATGGACAGTCTCTCCAGAATGTGTCGTGATGATAATCGACCTTTCTACCAAACCTTTCATAGGCCTCTTTACAATTAATACATTCAATTTTCTCACTTTGACAATCTTTCTTTTCACGTTTACCTGCGCATTTAGCGCAGGACATATTATCTTTACAGACCTTTTTAGGGTGTCCAAATCTCAAGCAATTCATGCATCTTTTTGGTTGAATGAATATCTTTGTCGAGTAGGCTTTCAACCCAACTGGATAATATTACTCTCCAGAATTTCTTGTTGGCATTTAGCCGAAATTTCAAACATTCTATGCGACACACCATATTCACTAGATTTCATTCGAAAAAGGAAACGAGAACACTCACCATAGAAAACACAGTCCCCCTTGTTCTGTCTAGGAATGTCTCATCCTGAACCGAGTCACTAACGTTGTAAATAAGGATTTTCGGCTTTATAAATTTATTCCTTCGTGTGCGAACCATTGTTTTTAGTTGTTCATGATTTTTAATTGCATCTTCAAGTTTACCAACATCCATCTTTATCTTTTAATTTTAAGACCATATCTTCATTTTTCCTTTCAAACGAATTAAAATTCTTCACCCCCACTTCCTGGGGCTGTAATTGATTGTTAAGTTCATCATAGATATCAATATCTCCTGTTACAGATTTTATGATCAATTCATTTCCCAAATCTTTTGTTTTCTTAGGCGGTTTATACAATGAGACAATCTTATGTTCTTCTAATAGTTAATTATTTAATTTCTCTTCAATCAACTGTTTAATTTCCACTTTAAAATACAATAACGTTTCTTCTTTATCTCTCACGATCTCTAGTTCTAGTATTCTCAACGAATTTTTATTTGCCCATTTAGAGACTGCACATAATATCACTAAGTTCATCTATTAACTCACGAGGAATACGTTTAGTTTTAAGGTTTTCTGTAACTTTTTACACGCCGTTTAATGATCTCAAAATCATCAAAATCTTTACTACCGTTCTCACTCACTTTGACAAAATTAGTGCACACAGATAGTCAAATTTCAATAGATATATCAACTGCGGTATGGGGGAAGATAAAATAATTTAAAACATCATATAGCTGATTATACAAATTTTAAAAATTCCTCAAAAATGCAGAAACTGAAAAATCTCAACAAAAACTAGCTAAAACTCTTTAAAATGCAAAGAAATAATTCTTAGAATTTACTACACATTTTCAACTGAAAAGCTGTCCAAACTGACGAACGTGCTCAAAAACGTCGAATCCAGTGCACCAAAAATATCGAAGGTTCCTTACACCAAGCAGAAAGACTACATTCAGTGGTGCACCACATAACTTAATTCACTTTCACTCAAAATTGTTCTAATAGCAACCAACGTCCACCTCGTTAGTCTTAACAGTACTCAAGAAAAGAACTGTTCATAATACAATAACCACGAAGGCTGGCATTGTGCTTTTAAGTACAGAGATAAATATATATATACAGAATACAAATCGGCAATCTAAACCAAGTTGCACAGTGTATGAGAAAAGAAACCAATAAAAATTTTACGTAAATATGCTAATTAGTTCCGCTGTCTACTTCGATCTGAAAGATATTCAGATCTTCGAAACGACGTTGTATCCTGAAGCAATAAACACAAATATATCACAACCGGAACAGAGAATAACTTGAAAACAAGTACTTTTCAAATCACATTCGGTATAATCTGATTGTAAGGAATTATCGTCTTCCTCTGCAAGTGCTCTGTTAGTGTAACTAGTTAGTTTGGTCTAGATAGCACTGGAAAATACGTTTCTAGTCTCGGCGAATATGTAACTAATGTTTTCTGTACCCTAGTTTGTAAACTCTAACGTTTTTAAAGTGGAAATAGAACTAAACTGTGGAAGACTATTACTTGTCATTGTCTGGATTGAGTTGACTGGGATATTTGCCTAGTTGCTCTTTATCTTAGAGAGAATGTCAAGAATTATCGCATTCTTCTGTATGTGTACTGTCGTAGCATAAGTGATTTGCATCTCAGGTTAATTAGTCTAGTTAATACAGGCAAGAGAAATTGTGATTTTAAATGTTCCTATTTCGAAACACCTAATAATTTTTACAAGGTTAGTTTAATAGACCACGGCAAAGCACATAATGTCTATTCAGGTACGTAAATTAGGGGTACATTTGTGGAGGACATTATGATGGAACTAGCTATATTTAAATTTCACTTGTGAAAAATTCCATGCTTCCCAAATTATTAGGATGTTAGGAAAAAAAGGGGTAAAGAAGAAAGAAACCTTTAAAAACTACAGATTTTTTGGTCACAGCAAAACGAGATATTCAAATATGATAGCAACAGTTAGGAAAAGGTATGAAATTTTAGCACGCATATCTAATACGTACATAGGAAAATAATTTTGAACTACTTCTGTAACTAATGAAAATGTAGAATGCAGTTCTCTGCGCGTATGATTAGCGAATATTTGTTAATTTAACTCAGATAAAAAGATAACTATTTAGAAACGAGTTTCGGAATTTACAAGAAAGTTTTTAAATATTTAATACAAGAAAGTTAGAAAAATGAAACGTGTTAGAAACTCCTTTCTAACACGTTTTAGTTATGTGTGCTTCGATTGGTTCAAAAGAGGAAGGTTTTTGGTTTTTATGAAATTTAAAACCAAATTTGAAACAAACTTGGGGGTATGAAATTAAAAATAGTCTCTTCAAGTATGAATGAATAATAAATGTAACAACAAAAAATGTTTCACTTCCTTTCCGGTGTAATAAGCATGTTTATTTCCTAGGAACAAATAAATTCGTAAAAGTAACTGAAAAGCTAAAATAAGCATTATAGGAAGTATTTAAACCAATATTTTCAAATGTGTTCTTTGTAAATGATTCACATTTCAGCCTAGAACAGAAGACAAGTACAAGAAAGCTTTTAGCAGTATAGTTCGAAAAATATGTTACTAGGTATTTTTTCTGGCAAACTTATTAATATTTAAATACTGCTGGAAGAATGTAACTACTTAATATCTTATTCAGACTTACATCTTTAACTTTGTAACTACTTCAACCAGTGAAGGAAGAAAAAATATAGGATAAATATTTTAGCAATCTTATTTCCTCGAAAAATTTGTTTTGAATTCATTTTCAAGCTTGTAAGCGATGTGATAGGTCACTTACGCCAAATATATATCCTAGTGATTCCGAAAATATGGATGAGAAAATGATTTTTATTGGGTGGTGAGGAGTTTACACGAACTCTTTTTTGTTGTATAATTACGTATATTTACTTGTAATTACGAACTAATTTATAATTATCAATTAATTGTTAAGAGTAATGCAGGTTTATTAATAATTATTTTATTATTAAACATGTGCTTCTAGCCATTTCCTTTCTTTCTATAATCATTCCTTTTTTCAGAAAAATTTACACTTGTAGGGATAAGCTGCATTTATATTCATATGGGAAATGAGGCTAAAACTCTGCATAACACAAACTGTCATATAACAGTAAAAGGATTAACTTGTGGGGACTTATTTACTTAACTTAGCAGATAATTTATTTTGAAGCAGCCTTTCCTATCGATCTTGCTTTCAACTTACGCTTTCTTGTCAGAATGTAAATGATCTAGCTCTTGTGTATTCAAATGAGGTAGAAAGAAGTTAGCATTTAAGGCAAGGTTTCGGAAGGTGAATTCAGAGCCTGTTCTGTCTGCCACGTTACTATCTTTATTTCTCTAGTGATTAGATTTCTGAAGCGTTTGAGAGCTTCTTGCCATTAAGCATGTTTCCGCCAGCTTTTACGAATCAGAGCCAGCCTGCGCGTTAATTAACATGTGAAGCATTTGGACTAAGTTAACTTTCATTTAATTTGAAGTCATCGTTTCCTGTTTGAGTCAAGCTGTTTCAAAAGTGTCTTTTGTAAGCACGAATCAGTACCATCTGTGGACTTTATCTGAATTAGTAAAGGGTTTATTATACCTTCTCCTGACTTAACCGTACTTTAAGATTTAGGAATAATTCTCTAAATAGTCTTCTAATATTTACCTCGGTTTATAATGCCAAAGTGTACGAGACGCTATAAAGTGTAATATTTTTTACGTAATAAATTCATCTTCTTGAACAACTCACCTTACTTTTCTAATTAAAGCGCTTAAAATGTAATTTTTAAAGGAAAGGCTTAATTTTTTATCTGTAATTAAATATTCTGTATAACTTTATAACATAAAAGTGTTCTAATTTTTATATGTTTCAAGCTCTCTTAGCAAGCATTAACTAAAGGGACTTATTTATTTGATCATGAGCTTTTCACATTGCAGAATTTCGAATTTTGAGTAAGTTTTAAGGCTGAGTTCTAACTTTTCCGTCTCAACAGTGGAGGAATAACTAATTTTAGGAGAACTCGTTGTATGTCTATGGTTCCTTTCCCGGGCAACAAACCAAGGTTTTCTTGGACATTTTTATGCATAAATAATAATGCATAGATAATCTCCTTGAAGACATATCTCAATCTAATCAATTAATTCGGATATATATAACCATACTTTGTTCCGGAAAAAGAAATGAATTATGAAGCTTTTATTTTTCCACATGATTACAATTAGAAATTTGTTAGAAAGAAAAAGAAAACCAGTGTCTAATTGCTTAGTATTACCGAAATATTCTACTGCCACCCTCTCAGCAGACGATGTTAGTCTATTTGTACAGATATTTTTGACCCCATGGGCAGGATTATCTTCAGATTATTAATTATTCAAGAAGAAATGATAAGCTGTCTCCCTTTCGTAAAACCACTGGTCAGTTCTTTCTGACAAATATAGAATCGGAAATTCATTAAGGAGGAATAGTCAAGCTCGAAATATGTTAGACCCATTTCTGATCAAACCATATGGCACGAACATTTTATTTGTGCTTCGAACTTTAATACGAAAGATAAAGAAAATCAAGATGAACTAATGAGGACTTTTATTTATGTGTTTTTATTCTTACTAGCCACAGAGTTTTGAATTTCTGATTAGAAAGATATAAAATACTTTTTTTCTGTGTAGTTCTGAAGTAAACTACAAATCTCTGAAGTTACATGAGCGGTTCTTTATCGAAGATGCACTGTTGCCAGGATGCTTTAAATAAGAAAGAAGAGAATATGATGGGAGTTGCTGCAGTTATAAAGGAATGAAGCACACGAGATGGTCATTTAGGATAATTTACTTGTACATTAAGGTAATTAACTTTTAAATTAAGGAAGTAGATTTCTGCGGGTCATTAAGGTTTTCATCTGTTATATTAAGGTAAAAAGTAAATTAAAATTGTTTGCAGAATTTTTCCTTTCAACAAATTTTAATTCATTTTTATGTGAACAAAATATAAATTTATGCAGTTAATGTGGTATGTTCCAAATGGCTATGTTTATTTGGACCAGTTGCGAAAGTTTGTTCTCAGAAATGAGCTTATAACTTGTGCACTGATATATTCTGTTGAAGCTCTGTTTCTTGAAGAGAAAATGTCTTTGTAGATTATACCCTTTTCAGTCAAATCTGAAAATAATTACACGAAGTTTAACTACATTACATTATTTAATACCGAAATTCAGAAGTGAAAAATCATAATAGCGAGAAGAAACTTTAATCTGAGGAAAATTATTAGCCATTTTCAGTCTGGAGGTGAAAGAGATTAAGGATCTTCTACGAAGATCTTACTCATATAATAAAATCAATGTTATTGTATAATGGAGGTTTTACAAATGTTTGAGAAAGAGTAACAAAATAAATATAAGGAAGTAATCATACCCACCTGTCAAAAACGAGAAATTTCATTTTTTCAGCAATAGAAATATCTAGGAAATTTTTTAATGAACCATGTAACACTCTTCATTAAAAAAATTTCGAACAGCTGCAGATGATTTTCGAGTCCTTTCAAATGTTGAGTTTCTTTTTTCAAAAAACATTACAAAAAATTTATGATAATAAAACTTCGAATCGGATTCCAAATTTTTTCTGTTCTATTGAATTAAAACTGAGCAGGTTTTTGCAATCTCAGTGTGAACGAACTTCAGAATGAAGTTGTCTGCATAAGGAAGCCTGATTTTTAATAGTTAATGACACTCTTTGCCAAATACAAAAACAAAAGTTATATATATTTGTTTAAATTGTTAAGTTTAACTAGGCTATAAATGCATAAAATCTAAAGAAGAGGAAATTTCTTTAAATCCGCAATCGTGAGCAAAAAGTAGGATGTTTCCTCTGGAAATCAGGTTTTGATTAGATTAAAAGTTTCCCTAACCAAAGAATATGTACTGTTAAGAAGGAAAACTTCTCAGAAGCAGAAGTGGCTCCCTTCCAACGAGAAGGGAAACAACTGCGCATGCGTGAAATATCTGTCGACAAAAAGCGCCAAAGCTCGAAGCTGAATGTTGAAGTTGGTTTGGACAGGTTCGACCGTTACGTTTAGCAAGAGTTTAAACAAAGAATAGGTTCTTTGGTTTCAAGTAGCGATATGGACAATGGAAGTTCAACAGCCAGTGAAAGTGAAACTTCACCTAATATTTCATCATTTCCGAGTTTAAATTATCGCGACAAGTCAAAGAACGATTCATCTTAACCCGTGTTCCTCAATTTCCTATACACGTCGCGAAGGGAGAAAATGTCGGCTAGGTACCAAAATAACCCGTGTTCCTCAATTTCCTATACACGTCGCGAAGGGAGAAAATGTCGGCTAGGTACCAAAGAACCGGTATATCACAGAGGGGAAATTCTCGCCAACAGATTCCGTCGCCAAATCCCTTGGCGAATGTTCCCTTTTTTTGTAGCGGCGTTGCAGACAAAGTGGTTTACATTACGTCTCCTTTCCTTCTTTACATAGAGGTTCTTTGCCCTAACTACACAAAAATTAGATGCATCTGAAAGGCGAATAGCACGATTCCTTTATGCAAGCGGACAAACAATATTCTATGCCAGCGATTCTCAATCTGTGGTACGCAAGAGAAAAATACTCGTAAGTGGTACGCAAAGAAACAGATTATTTTTAACTATTAAATTCAAAAATTAAATACCCCAACGTTCTGTTTAAGTATGTTCTATAACAGTCATAAATTTTTACGATCTGATCTTTGTTCAAAGTCAATAGCCGCTCAGAGACTAGAAAAATAATCCATTTCTATTTTCACAAATATTCTCTTAGCCATAGACATAACAAAATTTGTCATAAATGATGTTTTTAAATGGATGTTGTATGTAAAAATGGATGTTGTATTTAATAGAAAATAAAAATTATACTTTAAGACAATACTATCTCATTAATTCTTTTAGAGTTAAGCGTATGTACACTTTATGTCACCACTATTTTCGGGCTCATATTGCTTTATTTTCAATTAGAATAATTTTTTTACGTCGATTGGCTCTCTCTAACAGCAGGTATTTTGTCTTCATTTTGTTTTGCATTCTTTACTTTTCTACGCGGTTTGTGAATATTGTCGTTTGGTTTTCAAGACTTCGTAATATATGGTACATTTAAATATTTGTGAAAGTATAATAAAACTAACCCTGATTTTCAATATGGAAAAATGGCTAGGATTGACTAAACGGAAAAGTGATGATTCACAGGTGATGGATCCAGGACAATCTACTAGCACTACGAATACTGAAAATAAAAAAATCGCTTATAGAAAACATAAGGAAAGCTATTAATCATTTGGAATACAGAGGAAATGGACCCTCAATCTCAGTGTGTTGTTTACGGTGAACTGTTATACAGTGAAAGTATAAAAACCTTGGTCTTTTAAAAGACATATTGAATCTAAATATGCCAATTTAAAGACAAAACTGAAGTTTATTTTAAGATATATTATTTAATTTAATAAATTATCGAAGCTCAAAAATATTAATTAACTAGTGGAATATTTTGTTCCTTCAAGGGAAAACGATTTGGAAGCTAGTTATCTAGTAAGCCTAAGAATTACCAAGACTGGGAAGGCTCACACTGCTGGAGGAAACCTTATATTACTAACAGCTAAAGATATCTTATAACATTATTAAAAAAAGCTGCTAGTTAACTTAATAATATTCCATTAACAAATGATACAGTAAGTCGATGAATTCATGAAATGGTAAATTCCAAAAAAGAGACACTTATTCAAAAAATAAAACACAGTGAGTATTTCGCATTGCAATTGTATGAAAGTACTAATATAACGAACTTTGGTTCAATTATAAGTTTACATATGTTTCGAAGAAGATAAAACGAATTGCCGAAGCGTATTTTGTTTTTGTTAATCCCTGTGTTCGAGAATGATGTTCCTTGGAATAATTGCATTGCCCTATGCAGTGACGAAGCTCCGGCTTTCAGCAAAACATTCTGGTGTTACTTCTCAAATAAAGAAAGTCACACTTGAAATTAAATTTAAAGATATAGTTTTGAATCCAAAATGGTGATTCAAAAATAGTTTGGAATCAAGCTGTGAAAATTGTTACTTTTATTAAAAGGCCGAGCTGTAAATTAAAAAAAAATATTTACGATTTTACGCCAAGAGAACGTGCAGTGAACATGAAACACTTATGTTACATTCCGAAGTAAGGCGGTTATCCAGAGCAAAAGTTTTAAATCATCTTTTTGAAATTCGATCAGAAATTCAAATTTTTCTCTGTGATTAAAATTTTGAATTACAAAATTGTATATTTAGGGAATTATGGTTGGCGCGTTTAGCATATTTAGCAGATATTTTTTTTAAGTTAAATTAATAAATTTAGGGTTAAAAGGACAAAGTGTTAATTTATTTACCATTGGAGAGTAAATAAATGCAATGATACAAAAATTGAGCTTTTAATCAAAGAATTGGATAATAATATATTAAGCTTTTTACCACTCTCAAAAAGTTTTCTAACCGAAAATAATTTGAAAATAAAAGAAGAATTAGCATCCGACATTAAAAATCCTTGTTTTTCATTGATAAATAACTTCAACATGTATTTTCCGAAAGATCATGAAAAAGAAAATTGGATAAGAAATCCATTTTATTCAAACGTACCTGAAATTTTCTCGTCAAGAAAAAGAACAATTTATAGAAATTGTGATCGAATTCTAACAGAAGATTTCAAAAATAACACACTTGTTAACTCGGCTGAATCGAAACAAAATTTAAGGGCATTTCGAAAAATGCTACCAAATTCTTATTGACTTTTTGCGTAACCTATTTATGTGAACAAGAACTTCTTTCTATGTTATATTTAAAAAAACAAATGCAGAACAAAATTAAAAGTGAATCCTAATTTACGGTTAAAACTAAGAGAAATAAAACCAGACATAAAGAAACTAATGTCTCTTAAACAGGCACAAATTTCATACTAAATTTTAGAATTAAAGTATTATAACTTAAAGTTTGTTAATTGAAATGATAACCAATTTTTAATCTAATATTTTTTTATGTTTACATATTTAATATAAATACACAATAGATTCTGCAAATGGCAAAATGTTGTTTCTTAATATTTTTATTGAGAAATTGAAAAATAATCATTGTAAAATGTAGTAGTGGTACTAAAGTTTTTCAATGTTTGTTTAGATGGTATACGTTAGTTAAAAGTTTGAAAGCCGCTGTTTTATACCTTTTAAATAGATGGCGGAACATGAATGCACCGCCATTTACAGAACAAAATTCAAATAAAAGGGTAGAAATAACGAGATAAATCGTTTAAAACTTTGTTTAGACTTGGTAAATTAGTACTTTTGATGAAGAAAGCTTCATTAAAATATAATTCTATAATTTGAATTTTTTCTTAATTTCATGAGAATTAGTGGAAAAAAATGGCCAAGCAATCAGAACTGGCTAGCTACAGATCATCTATTAGTTTCTTCTTTTTACTTTCTTGTATGAAGTAAAAAGGAAGTATTGTAATCGCGAAAAAATTTGGGTACCATATTTCAACGAAAATATTCACTTTCACCGCTATCGAATGCAATTTAACCATGTTTTTGTGTGACATCTGTTTCCGTAAGGAGAGAATAAAGGACTCTTTTCCGCCAAAAAATTATAAAACTGATTTAAAGTGCATTCTGAAGAGATTTTTTTCGTGTCGTCTGTGCGTACGTACGCATGTATTAATGCATCTTTAAAAATGTATGAATGTATAACTCAAAAACGAGTAGCCTCAGAACGTTGCAATTTTGTAAATAGGACTGCTATAACATGTAGATGTGTCCCTTCTATTTTGGTTGCAATCGGCCACATCAAAAGTATATATATATATATATATATATATATATTTAGATAAATCGCCACTCAAATTTAGATTTATTGCAAATGGTATAAATAATTATAAAAAGAATATGGATTACATATTTGCAATTTTACTTAAAAAATCTGTATTTTAATTCTTTAGCTAGTTAACAAACAACACAACTGTAGTTGGATTATTTATAATAACACTCCAGTTCTCAACATGTTTAAACTTTTAGAAATTAAGAACATTAACTGCTATGAGAACCTTTATACTTCTCTACCATTAGAAGAAATTTTTACTTGTTTAATGCAACTCCCACAACTTTTTCCTGATATGCTTAACATCCTTTAAATTGATAGATGGAAAACTTACTTGAATTGTGCATTATTTAATAACAACATTAAATTCAATAATAAGATCTTTCAGCAGGTTAGAGGAATACCAATGGGAGCCAACAGTTCTACTCAAATATGTAACTTATTCTTTTTTGCTTATGAATATAAATTCCAACTTAGTTTGAATAAGAATGAATTAAAGTTATTCGCGAATACATTTAGACACATTGATGATATTATAACTTTCAATAATAATTCTGCTTTAGAAGAATTCAAAATTTACCCAAATAGTTTAACACTTAATAAAACTAATACTAATCAAGATACTATTAAATACCTAGACCTACTTATAATTAAACACAGCAAAATTGAATTATATGATAAAAGGGGAAATTTCCATTTTAATACTATAAACTAATTAATTGGAACTCTAATATCTCTAGAAAAGTAATAGGTAACACTTTTTATAGCCAAATAATCAGAATAAAAAACATTTGTACTGAAATAGAAGATTTAAAAGATGAAATAATAAAACTAATTGATATTCAGGTTAATAACCAAGTCCCAACACACTTTATTAATTTATATCTTTAAAAGGCAGGCATTAACTTTTCTTTATAATTTATTGACTCTTTATAGTATGATAACATTACCTTAAACCTTAAACCTTGGAGGGTAATGGAGGATTTTGAAGAGTTAAGGGATTATCTTGTAAAATATCTCTTGTAAATATTTTGTAAAAATGTAATTATTTTAATACTGGATTCTTTTCTTTTACTAATAAAGGGCCAACTCTAAGTCTCAATTATAGCCCGAATTGAGTGAAAATTTTAATCTTTTTCTCTTTCTCTTTTTCCTTACATTTTGGCCAGTATTTAGTAAGTTTTATTACACCACTCAAATTCTGTTTTAATATATTTAAATATTACAGTTCTTTCTTACTTTCATTAAAATTTAAAAAAAAATTTCTAAATTAAATTAAAATTAAAAAATACTTCATAAATTAAATTTACTTTAATTTTTTTTTACAGGCCTTAAAATTTTTTTACAGTTCTTAGTAATTTGCAACCATTTTTCACATTACAACAGTTTGCTTTTTCACAATTGTTTACACATTTGTACAATACTACACAGTTAGATTTAAAAATTTTTTTTAAAAAAAATTTAGCTACAGAACACACATTTTACATTACATATAGTTTGCAGAATAGTTTTTTTTAAATAGTTCTTACATACAGCAGTTTATCACTCAACTTTACCTTTTACTAGCACCCTCTTTTAAAATTAGAAGAAACACACTAATTTACATCACTTAGTTTGACATGCTGCTCCTTGTCCACACTCCAAATAGAAATAAATGGTAAATTAATTATATTAATTTAAAACTTACTTTTTACTTGCTTTTATTTTATTATATTATTTTAGTATTATTTAATATAGTTTCTAGTTTATTTTTTTATTATTGTATGTTTAATAGTATCTGTTTCGTTTTTGTTTATATGCATATTCGTGTCGGGGAAGTTTTCTGTGGGCAAGAGTTTCTAAATTACATTGGTTTTCTATAAAAAAAATATTGGTTTTCTAAAAACTATTGTTTTATATTAACTTTAATTTGTTCTTTTCTAAAAATTCCACTCGTTTGAATTACTTTTGGTAAATCACATCATTTACTTTTGGTTTTGAATTTTACCCTTGCCTACAGGAATGACGAAACACGAAGTGAATAATTGAAGAGTTAGGTTTGAGTGCAACTTACCTTTGATAAGTCTATCTTCTGCCAGCTCAACAATTATTCACGTATGCATTTTTTTAATTTTTAGGATTTTTAAAAATTTATTAGATTTTATATTTGTTAATAGATTTTGATACTTGCACTTGATTTACTTATGTTCTCAGAATTTAAATGATATTGTAGATTAGTTCGCAGCAATATAAATTATTTATTTATAATTTCTTTTAAACCTCTTTCTTTAATTATTTTTTTACTTTAATTTGCTTTTTACGAACAGAAATTTTGTTAAATTCAAATTTCATTCCTTGCAGCAATGGAGCAAGAGAATTATTTAAATTTAATTTAACTTTACTATATTCTTTTGAAACAATGCATATATATATATATATATATATTATATATTTATATATCCACTCTGTTACTCGGTTCTGTGAGCTCAGTTTCTTTATTCTTATATGTTTGTAAATTGGGCATTTTTTGCTTTAAAAATGATTAAATTACGTTGTGCTTTTCTTCCGATTAAGTTATTTATGCCTTTAGTTAACCTGCATGCAATAATTATAGAATTATCAACAATTTAAAAGTTGTTAAGTGCGGCTGAGCCCAATTTTTGTTTAGCATAGCAGCCATATTTGTTTACATTTGAAACTTAGCAGAATAGTGGATTTGTTGCCAATCTAGAGAAACTAAGCTTCACAACAACAGAGACAACGTCTTCTTTTATTATTGGAATTAAATCATGTTTAATCCATGCTGGAATTATCATTAAATTACTAAATTATCCCATATAATGACTCAGCATAGCGTCCGCAGCAAATTAAGTCAGTTTCTGCGCCTTTTGCCGAGTGAGGCCAAAAGTAAGCGTTCAGTTCTGTGCCCTGAAAAATCTGCGGAACTGCTTGTTTTTGCGCAGAAACTGTAATTGTAATTGTGAAAATTTTTTAAAAATTGCTTTAACTGTATTTTTATTTTATGATTTTCTACATCTTTCAATTTTTAATATAGATATTTTGAGTTTTTATGTATTTTTGCTTTGTCGCGAAATGAGAACTGAATTAATTATATGACAAATACATCTCTAATGAAGTTCGAGGAAATAAGTTTAAATGAAAGGCAGGAAAAAATGCGTATAATTTAATTTTCCGTACAAGGAAGTCATGTTGTGTACACATTAGATTTTTTAACATAAGTTTCAATTTACAGGGTAACTGTGTTATAGAACGTAAGCTGTTCCTAGAATCTCTCGTTTTGCGGAACGTTAGCTCACATAAATTAGTACAGCAAGTAATTTTAATCTGCTCCCAGATACGGTCAAAAAAAGTAAAACAAGATAAAAATGTTTCAAAGGATATTATAAACTAAAACTCCACCAGTATGGCAAAAGTTAAGAATTTACATACTTATTAGCTGTAAAAATATTTACTTACATTATGTACACAAGAAGTCTCTCAGTTCTTCAGATAAATTTGACATGATATTTTCTTCCTCATTCATTGGAGATAAGAGACCGATCTATCTTTAGACTTCTTTATGTCTTCCTTTGGTATTTTTGAGAGGTCCAGTTTCAAGAAGAAATCTGAAACGCTTAGCTTGTCTGTTTTCTCCAGAAGTTGGTTTAAGAAAGTCAGTGTTATTGAACTGCCACTCTGTTCCACTCTCCTCTGATTGGAATGCCATTTAAGCTGAAGAACTTCTTTTCTCATGACCTTGTTCAATATAGCTTGAAGTTATTTTGTGGTACTTTCTTGTTAAGAGATATATTTACTTGCTTCCATGTTGGCTCGTTATCTTTTTTTATGTTTGCATTTTAAAGCACTTTAACTGGAAACTGCACAGAAATTTCTAATCAGAAAAACTAAAAACTCTAAGCAGAGATTTATACACGTGTTTAATATGTTAATAATAACTAAATGATATACATGTGTGACTTGTAATGTGGGATGTTATAGCGTTTGTAATGCGATGCGTGTTGTGTATTTCTGCATTTACAAACACTATAAATAGAAACTAAAACAAATTTAATGACTTTTTTAATGTGTTAATAATATGCAAAAGATTCACGTGTGTGATTTCTAACGTGAAAAGGTTTTTTTTTTTGGCTCGTCAACGATTTTTTTTGCCAAGACATTTTTATTCAAGGCTTTCCGTATGCGAAGCTATATTAAGAGGCTTAGAAATGAATCTTAAATTGAATGATTTATGTTATATCATACCTTTAAAATATCATAAATTCCTTATAGTAAAAAATGAAATACAGTTTACAAGGACGAATGTCGAATTTTGTTAATAAAAACTGCAAATGAATTGGGTGCTGAAATTTGTAGAATAGGACCTACTTTGTAATTGATGGAAAGAGAAAATATGATTAAAAATTATCATGACTGCTTCGATCTGGTAAATATTTTTATAAAAAAATTGTTTTGCTTCTGTTTTATGTTCTTTTTATCAACGAATTAAATGGAAAATTTCCGGTTTGGAAGAATTTTCTGAAGTGTTACTAAAATGCTAATTTATGTTAGGCTTTTAAACGAAAAAGATAAAACAGGGATTTTAAGAATTTAATGTTTGTTCTTCAGTTGCCGATCAAATTTAAATAACATGGAATTCTGCAGCAATAGCTGTTGCAGCAAAGATCTAAAGAGTGCCTTACTTTGTTAAAACCCGTTAGCTTCTTTTCTATGGAAGAATTTAAGGCAAACCAAATGATTCTCTCAGGAACAGTGCTATCGAATTTAGAGAAAAGCGTTTCCCATTATTTCGGTGGAATCTAACAAAACTGAAGTAGCTAAAAAAACTACGCAAGTTGATTGTCTGATAGCAAACAATCAGCAACCACTTTCTAATGGAATGAAAAAAAAGATTATTCTTTCGAGACAGGGTTACATAAAGTGATGTTTTAGCTGGAAGGTTAAGTGTTATAAGAATTTTAAAAAGTAACCTTTGATTTTATCTAGCTAGATCAACAGCTATTACATTTGTATCTTTTAAATACCAATATCATGGATGAGGAAATTACAGTATATGAACTAAAAATGCAGTGTACAAAATGAGGACAGTCCGAAGAAAGAGCTTGCAAAATCTTTCAGTTTAAAAGTAATTGAGGTTTCATTTGAGGAAAAACATAGAGAGCATCAGAATTCAGTTTTAAAAGATCATTATTTTGTTTATTTAATTTTAACAACACATGCTACCTGTAGGTGGTTAAAATACAAGTGCTACTGAGCACCTGAAAAACTACAACAGCTTTATGATTGTAGATTTTCATTAAAGTGGTATTTTTTAGCGATCAGGTACCTCTTTATGGAAATTTTATTTATTTTATCTAATATGAAAAGAAACACGAAAATAATGTTTCTTATTTGCCTAGTTTTACTTATTTTACGGGGATTTGCGTATTTATATTTAACCTTCCGGTTGTAATACGGAAGTAATTATCCTGCTTAGTGATGTTACATTCCATTACTTTACTTTATAATGATACTGAATTGTGAACTGCTCCTCTTGCATATCAGTGTCAGTGTATTAAACATGTGTATGCTTACAAACGTGTAACCGGAAGCAAATACGTATAAAAACTGAAAACTTGGAAAAACATTAACAGTACAAATAATGGGAGGTTAGGTAGAGAGCTATCCTATAAAGGTGTTAATCTACTGTCAAGCATACAAATATACAATGAAAATAAATTTTTTTTGACAGTTCCGGATAACATAAAGCTCCAGATAGGGAGACAGAATAAGAGCATAAACCATCCACTTATTCGAAAAATGCGGATAATCGGGTTCCCCCAGAGTGTCCTTATTTTTATAGGCTAAGTAATGAGTAACAGACAATTAGGTATTAGATTAAAAATAAATAAAATAAAATAAAAGGAATAAAACTTACAAATAAAATAATATCAAACAGTGCAAAATTAGAGGCACCAAAGCCCTGAGTAGAACTTGTGGCACAATGAATTTCAATTACGTCACTAATTGCAAAATAAAAGTTCTTTGAACAGAGAGGGAGTTGTTACAGTATGATGAGGTTTCGGAAGAAAGGCAGGCGATACGACTAAGTAGATACTGGCGGAGCAAATAAAGAACACTCGTGCTGATATAACTAGCGTTACCCTAAATATTGTTCCATAGAAGCAGCTACTAAAATCGGGAGTTAGCAAACATTTTCGCATTAGAAATTAAAGATATTTTAGGCTCATTTCTATCTGTCGAAGAAGATAATATTTAGATTCGATCACTTTTATTTCTCAGCTTGTACAGTAAATTGGCTCTATATTAATAGTCGAAAAACATCATATTAAATCCACATGTACTATCGCAACTATTTATCTAAATGCTAAGAAATATTAGGTGATCATTTGTGATTGTTTACGTCATTGTCTGAAGTCTTTTACGTCACTAATCTGAAGAACATTTTGAACGGTCTTTGGAGTCCATCAATGAGCTAATAAGAGAGTTGTGAATTTTTACCTTAGTGAAGGTTTAAAACCCGGTATTTAACGAAAATACGACCCGGTGTGCTTCAAAGTACAGTCAAATACCAAAAATCCGCCGACCTGAAATCCGCTAACTCCTGAAATCCGCACTGCCTCTCAGAATATAAACATTGAATTTATAGGTTCCAGAAACTGCAGAATGGAGAATGAAATACCGAAGGAAAAATATTTATCCAATAATGACGTCATAATTACGGAATAATAATGATTCTGTGTTAGTGCAGAAAAAAGATCTTAGCCCAGAAGAGGTTTTCTGTATGGATGATATGTTCAGATGAGCCAACACTGGCATATCAGATAACCGATGATGAAATCATTGGCTCTGTTTTGAACTCGCCACAGTAAGAAAACAATTCCGACACCGACACAGATAAGAAATTTGATAGGAGTGAGAAAATATCTTTTAATGAGGGTTTGGAACCTGGTAAAAAATACCTAAAATATTTAGAACAACAGAGCAAGAGATTAGTACCCTATAGAATCAAAAAAAAAACTTACTCTGAAGCACCTAAAGTTTTAAAACAAACCTTTATCAGAAAAATGTTTGAAACAACTAAAAAAAAAAAATGAAATATTTTATGCTTTATTAGTATCCCTTATTTTTAACGTCTCTATTGTATATGTCCTTAATGCTTTAAAATATTCCTGTAATCACT
>KK118617.1:90167-134623 GCA_000611955.2 Stegodyphus mimosarum
TTAAAAATACAAATTTAAGAAATAAATCATGAAAAATGGGAGAATTTTATTTGGAATGAACCTAAATTTCGAAATGGGAAAGGAAGAATGAAATAAGTTGAATAAGAAGAGAGACATTAACAAATACATACAAAATTCAATTGACATTGAGGAGCTGAAATTTTGAGAGCTAATTTTTTACAAACTACTCGTGCGAGTTTTACGAAACTTGGCAGTATGGCGTAATTTGAATTTTATAGTCGAAATATGGAAAAACTTGGCATATCATTTCAGAAAAAGTCCGATTTTGTGTCAAAATATCTATATTAGAACAATGCTATATATAAATCTAATATATATCCTAAGTCGCGGTTTCGAGACATGAAAAACCCCAATTGAACGCAGGTGAATTTCGTCAATAGGCAGAGTAGAACGGGAGAAATAGAACTGTCCCCTCTTCTTTTCTTTTTTCTTTCCCTTTTTTTTTCAGTGTGCAATACTTTCTACTCCATTTAATTCAGTAAAAAAGTAAAATAAGCTTCTTAAAGAAGAACTAATTTTTTATAACCTATAAATGACAGAAATGATCCGGATAGCCGGTACTCTTGATATCATAAATCCAACTAGTTAAAATTTTATTGTACTTTATTTTATAATTAAGAATGACACTCGAATTACTCCTTGGATATTTTTTGGATACTTGGATTTAATCGAAATGTTACTATCCTTAGATCCTTGATTTAATCGAGGATCCTCGGATTTAATCGAAATGTTACTAAGTAATCCTCTTACAGTTTTATCGCAATATTCTATTATAGAGGACAATATTTAAATCTCGGTCGGCCAGACGGTATAGTGGTTAGGGTCGCCTGACTACGATACCGAAGGACCTGGGTTCGAATACCGGAGAAGGAATGGTTATAACTGTCCGTCCCTTCATAGGAGGCAACGGTGGCCCACCTATTAGGTGTCTCCATAATAGAAAGACCACCACATCTGGCTCTAGTATAGATTAATGGACTCTGTTTCAAACTGTAACTGTTTATAATCTGCCATTGAACAAAAAATATTTAAAATTCAGTATCATGTACATGATAAAAAATAATTAATTAATTTCAGAATATCGTTTCTGAAATAATTAAATTATTCAAGTTTAAATTATGTTTCTAATGAAGGATACATGTAGCTTAGAACATATAACAAATTAAAAGCGGGGAAATAAGATTATGAAGGCTATATTTATTTTATTGCAGCAAAGCACCACTTTTCTGATAATATGAAATAACCTGACGATTTCTATGCTCTTTTGAATTTGAGTTGCGAGAGTATAACATATATCAAACGGAGCTCAAATGTAATGTTCAGAGCATTCTAAGCTTCTGATAATAGCGAACTTCTCAAGTCAGTCTCTCCATCATTCTGACACCTAGCTATGAAAAATTCATGCTTCTCATAGATCTCCTATAGTAAACGTTTCCTAGTTGATAGAAAGTAGATGATGTTTCGCAGATGGCTCATGAATTTTTGAAAATATTTAGCTACTTCTTCTAGCGCATATAAATCTTTAGCATTGTCTTCATCGAGTACTCGAAAACTAATTTAATTGAATAAGTCTGGCATTATATGTAAAATAACGATGAGAAGGAATGATTAAAAAATAGTTGCATGGCTTATTTATTAAAATTAGTCTTCAGTATTAGAATAATAAGATGTAGAACATCTAACCCTTTCACTTTAAATTACTACTGCCTGTCGGGCTATTATATGCGGGAAGAACTTTAAAGACAGCGTGTTATTATATGAGTGAAGACTTAAGGTAAGTGTGTCTTTGCAAACTGAGGAAACCTCTAAAATTAGAATTCTTTTGTGGAATTATAATCGTAGGTATACCGAAGATTGTAATTTATGGTGGAACATACAAAATATACTTTTTATGAAACTCCTAAGACTATGATTTCTTTATGGAACACCGTCAGAAAATAATTGTTAAGACCATGCAAAATATAGCAACCTTGCTTGCATTTAGTGCGGAATATACCAAGCAAACCAACCTTTTATTAAAAGTGTACTTATAAAACAGATTAAATTAATTTTGTTTACGTAATATGACTAACATAGATAAAAAGTACATTATACAGATAATAATGTTACATGTATATTCAAGAATTCTTCCGAATTTTAATTTTGATTTCTGAAATCTTCCGACGAGTTACTTGGGACTCCAAGGTTTTGCGGAGAACGGAACGAGAGTAAAGCTTTAGATAAAGTAATGTCTTTCATTATAAGCATTCTGTATTCGAAGCAATAAAAATATGAAATATTAAAAAAGGTCTAATATTTCGATTCGCACCTTTGTACGGTTCCGTATTACTTTAAATGTCAGTGACTAAAACCGTACAGATTATCATGCCGTTCTAAGTAGATTAATAAAATTTCAGAAGAAGATTTAAAATAACTCGTCAACCTCATGGTTACACAAACTATCCAATAACAAAAAAGAGTCGCTACTTGCAGGTAAACGTAGAAGAAAGTACAATCAGATTTAAATATTAGGTACAAAACAATAAGTGCCTCAATATGCTTTGGATGGGGCCTAATGTTTTACGAAGCAATGAGGCTAGCAGAGATAAAGTCTATAAAGCAATTCAAAAATACGCCCTGCAGTTTGCAATAGGAAACGTTTTGAGTTAATTGAGGAGGATATGAAATTTGTTAAGTGTTGAATGTCAAAGTAAAAATTATCATTATTCGTATCCCAGTTAATTCCTAACACTTTGATCGGGACAATTTCGGGAGATTCTTGTAGCGAAAATTCTTTGTGATACCAAATGTGTTTTAGTTCTTTTGAATTAGTATGCCACTTATGTAGTGGCATGCTAGCTTCGTTAAAAATGTTCACAATTTCTAAACTTGTTTTCAGGGCTTGTTCTAAATTTTGTTGACCACCAATAATATCATCAACATACAGACAGTTGTTTAAGAGTTCTACTGTTTCAGGATATATTTCTGAATATTTTTTAAGGTGATGCTTGATGGTAGCACCGAGTAGGAAGGGACTAGACTTAACTCCGAACAAAACTCTTGTAAATCTAAAAATTTTCAAGTTTTCATTGCTATCATCAGGATCATCTTTCCAAAAGAATCGTGTAACATCCCTGTCTTCTTCATTCAAGTCTATCTGTAAAAAGGCTTGTGTAATGTCAGCTGTAAAGGCTATCGAATTTTGTCTAAATTTTATCAGTAAATCAAAAATATCAGGATATAAGTTCGGACCCGTATATAAACAGTCGTTTAAAGAAAGCGTCTTTGGTCTATGTGCTGAAGCATCATAAACTATTCTTAGTCTGTTTGTTGTTCTATCATTTCTGATGACTGCCGTATGAGGTAAATAAAATAGAGTCTTGTTATTTCGATTGTCTTCCTTTAGTGGTTCAATAATATGTTTTAACTCGTAATCCTTTAAAACCTCGGCCGATGCACCATTATGGCGAAGGCTAATTTTAATTCGAAGTTAAAATCTATCTATAAAGAAATCTATATCTATCATTGATTCGAAGAAAGGTTAATTTAAATATTTATTTACACTATATACAGTTAAATAGTTAATAAATCATCTTATGGAATTTTACAAAACAAAGGATAAGGCTTAATACGCCTTTCCCGTCTAGCATCTAACATCTAATTAATTTTTTCTACTTCAGGTGAGGGCGCTGCTATCGCTGTATGACATATTTCTCTACAACTATTTTACCCTAACGAATCAAGCATGGCATGAAAATGAATTTCATTGCATACAAAATACCAAATGTTACCAGTTTTACAGCTGGATAATTACAAACTCATGATTTTAAACTGATGTAAAGATTTTAAAGATTGCTAGGTTTTTTTAAAGCAAGAACTTTCAAAAGCAAAATGCACTATAGCTGGAACTCGGAACAATGCTAGCTAGTTGCGTTTGCGGGAACTACTTACGACGTATTAGGTCTTCTTTAACTTAACTCTGCATATTTTTAAACCTTATTTTTCCAAACAGATTATTTTCTGTTACCTCTAGCAGTATACAGGGTGCTTCAACAAATCGGTTGCTAACTTCAGGAGATATAGAGTACACCTAGATGAAATCTCATAGATGATCGCTAGATGGAAAATCACTTAGCAAAGCACGTTCAAAAGGCTTTCCTGACACGATAGTCACAACTCAAAACACAAGAAAGGAAGAATATGAGCTGAGTGAGGAAACATGTTTATTATGCTTAGTACAGCAGAAATCAAGAAATAATAACAAAAATAGACAAAGATTGTTATCAAAGAAGACGTTCGAAATTATGATCCAGGATACTGATGCAGGCCTGGCACGTGGAAGAACTGATGTTCTGGAAAATACCGTACATGTCCCGGATTTTCTCAGCAGCAGCCACGATGCGCGTAACAAGTTCCTCAGCACTTCTGACGGGGGTTTCATACACCAGTGTCTTGACATACCCCCAGAGAAAGTAGCGAATGCAAGTGAGGTCTGGCAGTCTTGCTGGCCAATGCACTGGACCACCACTGCCCGTCCTATGATGAGGATACCTTTCGAACGTAATTTCGAACACCTTCTTTGATAAAAGTCGTTCGTGTTTACTCTTATTTATTAATTTACGCTGTACTAAATATAATAAACATATATTTCCACCCTGTTCGTGTCCTTCCTTTCTTGGGTCTTATGTCGTTACTATCGTGAAAATGTTTCCGTCCATGCATTGCTATGTATTTTCCATCGTCTAAGTGTGCTAAACCTCGCCTGAAGTTTGTAACGGATTTGCTAAAACACTCTGTATGCTGCAACTAGTAAGCAACAGTTCAGAATGAAAAAAGACTTAAAACCTTATCACCACATTAACTACATGCTATCCTATACAATTACTGCTCACCGATTCTCACGAATATTGAATTTAATCTATCTTTGGAGCTTAAATTAGCACACTAACACTGCCACAAACAACCACCGAATCCAGGACTAGCTCAGTCTCACGGTGTTCAAATATTGCTTCGACAAAAGCTATATGCTATCTGAAAAACTCAGCCAAGGATTAGGCTTTCAGTCATATGCAATCATTTATCAAAATGGTCAAAAATAAAATAGAATTCATATTATTAAATTGCCCAAAAATAAGTAACGTTCCATCTGGTACAAGATTCTTTGATGTGACAACACAATAAACAAGTAAAAAAAGAAAAAACAGTTGATTTTAAACTTCAAACACATTAAAATTTGCAATCCTATGGGGGAGAAGTCCCCTGAAAGTATCTGCTGCTTGAAACTGTTCTGTGCAGTCTCTGTACAAAGTTGTTAAGACAGTTGGAACACAAATATACAAATTATGATGTACTAAGGACAGTTAAAAATTAAAATTCAAGCACGAGAAATTTCCTAGCTATTGTATGTATGCAAGAATACAGTATGAGACTTGAGGTATCTAAATGGAGACCTCATTACTGCAGTATACATAAAGGTAGTATCATTAAATTTGTACATAAAAACAGAAACAATAGTATTAACTAAACATGATGAAAACAGAAACAATAATATTAACTAAACTATTATCAAGATACCAATACATATAAACTAAATGAAAATACTCTAAATAAACATCAGCAAAAAGAATTATATACTAATATTTATGAGTGAACATGACTGTTACATAAATTTGTTTAGAACCAGCTTTGTACAGAGAAAATAAGAATGACAAGAACAAATAAGTGCGAAGCGAATGTTTTACATATAAATGAAAACAGTTCTCCAGTACAAATGAGCCCTTATTCTATGGGCGAATTCTTGAAGACTGTGCAATTTAGTGTTTATCCTTTGATTTTAATGGTCAAAATTCAAGAAAGAGTGACAATCTTCTGTTATATGGCCGTAAAAGAGTGGTTGTACAAAATCAGCAATTCACAGGACAGCATGCTCTGTGCCCTGAAAGTCTAAGCATTTCACTAGCTCACATTCTGAGTAAAGAGTTCACTTTCACAAATTAGAACGTAATACTGTTTTATGATCGTAAAGCTATTGTTGACCCTGGTGGAGACTTTTGCATACGTTTTACACATTATTTCATGATTTCTATAAGTATGCAATGCTCTTTTATTTCATAGCAAATTCTCGGCCAAGTACGAGGTGCAACACACACACACACACACACAGAGAAAAAAAAAGAAAGGAAGAAATGAGACTTTGTAGTTGGAAAAAAGAGTAGAGTTGGCAACAACTGTCTGGAATTGTAATGACTGAATAAACTTCTCAGTTGTCAGACTGTTAATCAACAGAAAAGAATTAGGAAAAAAAGCCACAAGTGTGGAGTGATAGATGGCAGTTGCACCAGGACAATGCACCCGCTCACACGGCCCTATCTGTCAAGCCGTTTCTGACCAGCAAAAAGATTACTGTGATGGGGCATCCTCCTTATTCATCTGATCTGGCTATATGAGACGTTGTTTTATTTACTAAAGTTAAATCTTGTTTAAAGGGAACCTATTTTATCTCAGTTGAAGAGGTTCAGGCAAAAACGGAGAATCCCCTGAAGGGCCTTCCAAAAACCTCGTTCCAGAACTCATCCCAACAATGATAGCACGGAATGCAGAAGTGTGTGAGTGATGAAGGGGACTACTTTGAAGCTGATAATGTCACGGAGAACTGATTCTGTAAGTGCAATGATTTATTGGATCAGTCTCTCTTTCTTTGTGTGTGTTACACCTCGTATGATTTGGTTACCTCAGCTGGTTCCTTGAGATAAAATGGAACCGCACTGGAACAGTGGAAGAGATATTGACCTGAATCACCAGTTGCAAATCTCGCATCCTGTCTTGCCGAAACGCTTCAGATAGCTGAGAAACGGACTATGATACCCGTGGAAGTGTGTTGGTGCTCTGCTTATGGTTTTGAGAGCAGTTCTTACTTTGGGACAGAAAGCATGGATCCATTTGCCCGCAATCCATTGAGCTTGCTATGTCCGGGTCCGGGTTTTAGAGAAAACATCCATATTTGTGAACGTATAGTGTCTGCGCAGCTTGGGCGTACTTAAAATGCTGGCAAACAAAAAGTTCTGTCGATTAGTTTGGTGGTAGAGAAAGACAGGTGGGAGGCTCAAAGACAGTTTGTATGAACATTAGGATTAGATTTTGAAGCAGAAGATGTGAAAAACGAGCAATGCCCTCGCCGGGACGCAAACCATGGACCTCTAGAATACACGTCGAGTGTACTGATCACTACATCACGAAGGCGGGAGGAATATCTTACATATTCCCCCTTTTAAAGGGCGAGTGGAGGTTAGGGGACCCAATCGCCAAATACCGGGGGTAGAGGATCATCATCCACCACCTTTTTAGTTCCAGCACCAGTTGTAGAAACATTAGGATAAGGTTTTGAAGCAGAAAACGTGAAAAATGAGCAATACCGTCCCCGGGAGTCGAACCACGGACCTCTGAAATACGCGTCGAGCGTGCTGACCACTACACCATGAGGGCATGCTAAGAAGGCGGGAGAAATACCTTATAAGTTCATCGGGCTATCACCACCAGAATTGGAGGGGAGCTGAACAGTTAGTGATGTAGGACCACACTCTGTAGGACCAGTTGTGAAATTCGGATTGCTGCACCCTTGTACCTGTAGCTACTTAAACATTGTTTCCTAACTAAATATGATACAGAAATAAACTTCGCTCTCACTAAATGGAGATTCTGTTACAGGTCAACAAGAGTCTCACTCTGAAGCTACAGGCATTTCGTTAATGCTGATAAAAGATTAATATTTATTGCCAATACAATGTAACTAAATAATACCCACTATTAGTTTTGCTTTTAAGTATAATTTAAAATTTGTACTTTAGACCTCTTGCTTTTAAGCCTACATGATTACATTGTAAAAGAAATAAAACCAATATGCATCAAAACAAATAAACACAAAAACGTATTTAAATTACCATTTCTTGGTTTTAAACTACTAAATTAATATATACAGTGATACTGATAGTACAGTTTTATTGCACGGCGTTCCATATAAATGTGCAAACGACTGACAGTCTTCAAAATAATTTAAAATGATTAAAAACAGTGACAGAATTTTAGCAGTCAACTATTTGCTCAAATTAAATCTGAAGTAAATTCGCGTAATCTAGAATCAAATAGAACAGGATAATTCATAGAAGCTAGAATCGAAAGTGCTTCCTAGTAATATGAATCGAATGTAAATTGAACGAAATAAGAAACTTTAAGATTTAAAGATTTGGAACCGAGGGAATTATTATGGGATCCAGTTCTAATCATTTGTAAGATTAATTAAATAGACGGAAAGCGAAATAAAATAAAATATTATACGCACATTTTGTGTTAGTGAAACTGTTAGCTGGAGAGAATTTTCAAGACACTTCTCTAGTAAAATAATTAATCCAAATAAATGATATTGTGTTTAAAAGAATTATTTTATGCGGATTCAAAATTTTAAAGTATCTTAGATCATGCTTATGTAACAATTTATGAAAATGGTAAATAGAATAATAGTTAAAAACAAATATTAATAAGGCTGATCATACAATTTCTTTAATTTTATTCGAGAGACACGGTATTTTGAATGGAGAAGACTTTGGTCATGTAAGCAAGCCAGAAAGCAAAGGAATAAAGTATTGCAGCCGAATTGTCAAGAAAATAAATAAAATAAGAAAACGAATCCAACAAAGAAAAAAAAACGAATTATTTCATTTAAAAATTTACAGTTTATAGTTTATTTATGTAATATTAACTAGTTATTTTGGTCACAGCCGAAAAGATCGCGAAGAAAACAGCACAAGAACAAAACGTCGTGGTGCAAAACATCGCGGGAGAAAAGAAAGCAAACAGAAAACATCGCAGTTCTGAAACATCGTGGTACAAAATATCGTGGTAGAAAATAAAGCGGTTACAAAACTTCGTAATTTAAAAACCTCATAGTGGGAAATATCGTGGTAAAAAATTAAAGTACCTACAAATCATCGCATGACGATAATATCGCACACATGCGTTTTCCAAATCCCATACTAACATATTATATAACTGATACATACAGCGATACTGATAGTACAGTTTTGCGTCATAACTAACAAATCAACAAGTTTCCTTCTCATTTTTTAGGAAAACATTTATTAGTTCATTCAAAAATATGAAATATAGAATTAAAAGAATCCCTCTTTCCTTCTTACGCTCCAAAATCTGTATGCGGACACGCATTTACAACTTTTAAAACCTGAAAACGCATGTGCGTGATGTTAGACTCACGCGATGATTCGTAGGTACTTTATTTGTTGCCACGACATTTTCGACGACGATGTTTTTAATCTGTGAAGCTTTTGAATCTCTTTATTTTCGACCAGGACATCTTGTATCACGATGTTTTCTCATTGCTTTCTTTTCTCCCACGATATTTTGTATCACGGCGTTTCCGCCTTGCGTTGTTTTCTCCGTGACGCTTTCCTCCGCGATGTTTTTGGCAGACACTGTTATTTTATGCTCTGAATCTGTGGTGTTACTTCTCTCATTCCATTTTCTGCTCGAGTGCAAATTAGCTCATGTGTATTTAAGTGAGGTTTTGAGACTGTTTAAACAGAACGTTCTGCCTGCTGAAGACCGTTGTTATTAGTTGCTATTCTAAGATAAGCAGTCCTGTCTTCAGCGTTGCTTTCTTCTTGTCGAAAGTGCTTTCAAGACGGTGTCACTGTAAGAGCAAAATTCTGTGTCGAAATTACTCTGCGTAGCTTTGATTAATAGATACTTAGGTTTAGTTTAAATTTCAATTTCTATACTGAGTTGACGACATAAATGATGGTTGATTTGTGAACACCAGAGGTGCCTTCTGTACACCTTATTTAGTTTTAAATAAAAGGGTCTTTCACACTCTTCTTACGTTTCTGTTTCATGTCAGCCATAGTGATAAATAATTTAAAGCCTAGTGAGGATTTGCCAAAAGTTACATTTGGCAAAAGACAGGATATAAACATATTGTTTTGCGTACGAAATTTGATGCATTGCATTATTTGATAAATTTTAGATGCATTAGAATAGCAGACAAATGAAGAAATTCATTGTAGCAATAATAATACTATTAATAAAAAAAGCAAATCTTTATCACTGACTGAAGCTGCTTTAAATTTCATTCAAAATTTACGAAAGTTGCTATTAAGCTGGTGAAGCGGTAGAAGTTGTAATGTTTGCCTCGAAAACTAAGTGCTTGGTCGAAAGAACAGTTCAGATTCAAGAGTTTTACAAGTTACTTTCCTCAACTATGCATTAACACACTATGTAAATTACAAATAAGCTAAACAATAAATTTTCTTATGAAAGATCTTGAACTGAATGTTCATTTGATTATAAAAGAAAATTTCAAGTCCAAAGGGGCAATTTACATAGAAGGACTATTAATTTAGTTTTGGCGTTTTGCATTGATTCATTATAAACGGCGAATAACTTTTTAAATTGTTGCCACCAAATATTAGAGCCCTCTATCATATTTAAAGAAATCAAATAATGAAGAATCTGTATAAAATCATGCATGCTTCGCGCATTGTGATAAAAAAAGTGTGATAAAGCAACAGAGAAATCAAATTTTGAATAACGTAATCCTCCACCGAATCTGGGCATCTGGAAGCCCTAATTTGGAATTTGTTTTCTTATCGTTTTACTATTTTGTAAAACTTTAACGAATTTTTAATTAACAAACTGAAGGATTTCAAAGCGAGCAACGGCAACGTTGTATAGAAAAAACATTTTTATCTCCAGCGCGTGAGACTGTGCATCGAAAATTCTAAAGATATGCTCATTTAAAAATTATTTTGCGATATTGCTGCTGAACTGAATTTTATGGTTTAAGTTCAAAGAACGTGATATTTAATAAATAAAGGTAACACAGAAAACGTTAAAAAACGCCCCTTTGGGCGTAATGTAAAATCTGAAAGTTTTAAATTTTATAATTATTAATTTATTACAAAGTAATTACTCAATGAAAAGGCTTAAAAGTGGGAGAGAATGTGATCCATTATCGGCAGCACCGATGGGGCTCATTTTTCAAAGTTTTAATATATTCATATACGGGAACATGACGTGTAAGACGTCAGGCATAACACTGGCATGTTTTGTATGCTTATATAAATTTTGTTATTAAAATTCTGATCCAAATGAAATATAACAAAATGACAATCAGTAAAAGGGAAAAAACTAATGGGATGAAATTTCCTTCTCATATAGATAGAGCAAAAAATACAAATTTGCTTTTATTCCGCAGCAGCAAATATTAAAAATAACACTCAAATTTTAAATCACTGTAAACTAGTAGTATTACGAGGAAGAACTGACATTGAATGCTGAAAATTCTATATTCATATTGTGAAAATAGAAATGAGGAACAGAATGAGGAATATTATGAAAACAGAAATGCTTTCTTCCTTTCTGAATTTTTGGATCTGAGAGGAAAAACCAGCTTATTGTTTTTATATAGACCTAGATATCATATACATCAAAAGAAAAAATTCAATAATAGTTTGAAGTGCACATTTGATAGACGTGTTTGAACTTACTTATATCCGGAATCTTGAATTTCTGACGTTCTCGAAGATGAAAACATCACTCTTTGAACATCGTTCCAGTGAAAACTTTATTTCTTCCTTACAATCAATTTATTACTATTTGTGAATTCAGAAATGTGATTTGTGACCACACAAACAGCTCAGATAAACATTTAACGTTAGTTTGTAATAATCTATCAAGTCTAGTATTTAATTTGCTATTTTCTTTGTATTATGCTATTACGAATTAAATATTAAAATTAGTATTATGCTCATAATAAATTTTTCTTAAATGTGAAATCAGAAAATTAATTTTTGGTTATAAAATTCTTACATAAAGCTAGTGATGCATATATTTACGCAATGGCAAAAGCAAAGCAAAACTGAAGTCTTATATCCAATAGTGCGAAAAGTATTTGTACCAAAAGTTTTAATAAAGTATAAGAAATGAAACGGTACTACAATTTCAGCATTCTTAAAGGAATATAAATATCGTAATATTCATTCTTCTCATGTTTGCTTTTATAAAACTAACATCATATCCGCCTCTTCTCTCTATCGCCTGTTATACAGCGCTCGTCAGAATTAAAAGATAATACGATGCGTACTGTCTAATTAAGACTTTGAATCAGGGTCAGATTGTGTAATTCTTTATGGCAATTATCTCAACAGAACGTAAAATGTGGACCTTTTCGGATAGAATATCATATGACTATGCAAATCAGGTGACTTGGAAAGTGCTGTATAATGGATGCATGCTGGAATTCGAGTATATAGTGTTGTTAGCCCAGCAGGGCTATTAGTCTTGAAACGACATTTTGTGCCGCTTCCCTATGAATATCCATTTCACTTTTCCCATTGTTGCCATCAAATATTATCGCCCTGTATTACACCGAAAGAAATTAAATAATGAAAAATCTGCATGAATGTATGTATGTTTCTGGCGTTGTGAAAAAACAACGGTACCTAGAGCCATCAAATTTTGAATAACGTAAACCTCCACCTGAATTTGGGCACGTAGAAGACCGAATTTGGAATTTGTTCATGGTCTCTTTCATATTTTGTAAAACTTCAACGACTTTTTGATTAAAAGTCTCAACGATTTCAAAGCGAGAAATAGCTGCATTGCACGAAAAAAAACATTGCATCTGCAGCGCGGAAACTGTTTGCCGCAAATTCTAAAGATATGCTGTTTTTAAATATATTTAGCCCTAAATGGCATAACCCAAATGCTCTCGAAACTTGTATGTGCGTTTTAATTTATATATTAAAAAACACCCCTTTGGGCAAAATATAAAATCTGAAAGCTTTCTGATTTTCTTTTTAATGTTTTATTTTTTTTTAATGTTAACGTGGTTTCTAACAGTAATCAATTTTCATTAGTTATGAATAAAAAGCTTAATTTAAATGAAGCGGAATTCAATAATTTGAAATGAATTAACTGGCAAACATAGTAATTTATATTAATTAACGTTCTTGTAAAAATTGTGTTTCACTATTTTCAATTAGTAACAGTTAAGTTTCACTTCTGTCAATAACCGTTAAGTTTGATCAGAAATATAATATTAGGAATACTTGAACGCACCTCAAAATATAAAATATTTGAGGCCTGTCTTGCGATTTTTAGCTATGCGTGCTTTTAAAAGTATCAAGAATAAATAATATTCAGCAAACTGTAACGACGCGTTTGTTCTAACCATCTAGGTTTCACTATTATTGTAATCTACAACACATTCAAAATTTTGATTGCATATATTACACATATCTGTGTATGTGCTTGCGTGTGCGTGTTTACAAATCACCTTTGTTACTAAATGCTGTTCCTTTGAATTCTAAAGATTTTCAGTTCAGGCTGTTAGGTAACATTACTGAATTTCATTGCTGAGCTTTTAAAAGACGATATTTTATTTATATGCTCCATATTGGTAATATATTCATTCCTCATGTAAACGATAATCTTATTAAATTTATTCATTTTAAATATAATATATTTTCGTAATAATAAACTTCTTAATTTTGAAGCATATCATTAGACTTTACAATGCAAATGTATATGTTATATTGCTCTTTCTACCTTGTATAATCCTTTCCATCAAACATTCATAATTTACACAAAAAGTTCAATCCATTAATTCACCGCACGTTAAATGGCTTTTGAAAGTAATTTAATTACCTATACAGACCCTTGCATTCTATTGAAGAAAGCACTGTCACAAGTACTTGAAGGTGAATAACTTCATTATTTCAAGCTGTAAAAAGCATCAGAGAAAATTTTTTGCTCTTCAACAACTTGCGAACTTTGTCGAGATCCTTAAAAAATAATGTTATATTTTTTCTGTAACAACGGTCTTTTTAACATCTCAGATTTTCAGTAACTGAGAATGAAGTACATGGAGTTCTTTTTCTTTGGAAAAGGAGAAAGTTATCGATTACGTACCTTTCCTTATACGTAATGTACACTGCGCCCCCCCCCAAATAAAAGGGACAGTTCTACATCTCCCGTTCTACTGGGCCGATTGACGAAATTCTAATTGCGTTTTTCATGTCTCGAAAGAGCGACTTAGGATATGTATTAGATTTATATATAGCATTGTTCAAATATAGGTATTTTGACACAAAATCGGACTTTTTCTGAAAAGACATGACAATTGTTTTCCATATTTCGATTCTACGACTCAAATTATGCCAAACTGCTAAGTTTTGTAAAAATCGCTAGAGTAGTTTTTCAAAAATTAGCTCCTCAATGTTAATTGAGTTTGATATATATTTATTAATATGTCTTTTTTTACGAAACTTATTTGAATCCTTCTTATACAGTTCGAAATTTAGGTTCATTCCAAATAAAATTCGCCCATTTTTTATGATTTATTTTTAAAATTTGTATTTTTAAGTAATTTTTATAAATTTTTCGAAAAACATTGTGAATTATAACCTATACAATTTTGACAATTATCTCGATTTATTTCTTAGCATACCTGCAAAAAATTACAAATTTTATTCAAAATTTCCGAAGATATACGTGAATTTATACATTGGCGCGTTATTATTTCAACAAATATTTGGCATATTTGTTGAAATAATAACAAAAATGTGGTTTACGCACTTAGTTAAAATTATTTGAAAGTAGAACAATGTGAATTTTTTTCCTCTTATCCACAATGTAAAAAGGCAGGAACGATGTGACGTTTTTTTCTCCGCTGCGCAATGGAAGGGAAGAAAAATAGATTGACACATATTAAGAAGTTCGCCAAGTGCATTATTCTTGGCTCAAACTGAAAACAATTCGCCAAGTTAAATTTATGAATTTCTCCGTAAATTTAGCACCAAATTTTACAAAACTTAATATTTAGGCATAATTTGAGTCGTAGAATCAAAATATTAAAAAACAATTGCTATGTTATTTCAGAAAAAGTCTGATTTTTGAGTCAAAATACCTATGTTAGAATGATGCTATATATAAATCTAATATATATCCGAAGTCCCGCTGAATCTAATATATATTCTAAGTTCCGCTGAATCTAATATATATCCTAAGTCGAGACATGATAAACGCAATTTGAATTTTGTCAATAGGCTCAGCAGAACGGAAAATTGAGAACTGTCCCATTTTTTTTTCGCAGTGTACCTGTACGAGCACAAAATCGCTTTTAGATTTATGTTCATAAAAACTAGATTAAGATATTTCAGACGAATGCATGTTTATTCTGAACACGCGTATTTTTGTACCTCCTATCAAATAAAAAGTAAAAAAAGAAGGTAACTTGACTGATGTTTGCTTACTTTTCCCCACGTTAAAATTGTACTTTTGAAAAGAATAATGCCCATCTTCGAAGACATATTTGGAAAAGGTTAACAGTTAATATTTTTAACACTGGATAACGACGTGAGAAGAAAATAAAAACATATATAAATCGTTTAGAATGCTGGAAGAAGTGGAAATAATGGAAAATTGATGAACAGCTACAGGCAAATTTACTATTTTCACTAACGTTCACCAATATAATAAGCTTAAATGAAATCCACAAGGGTTGGACAAAACGTAGTGGCATTTCGTAGATCTTCTAAAAAGACTTTATTATCACAAATACAAATACTTAAAAATTTTCAGTGTAATCTCTTGACATGTGTACCATCTTCTTCCGAATTACTGGAAAGAGTTGCACATCAATAACACATCCACTTCTGCTGATGTTTCTGAGCCATTCGTCTACGCCATGTATAGTCTTTTTTCTACAGTTGTAGCGGATAATCTCGCTATGGTTCTTTAACTTTGGTGGAGAGATCATAGTCGCATTGATGGCGGAAGTTCCAGAACATCTGATCGCCACTGAATATCACGGAAAGGCACACCTGTCTTTCCTTTTAATTTATAATTTACCTAAATTTATTGCGCCTTTTCATACTGGTGAGCTATAGCACGGCCAACTGGAGAATATGGCTTGGTTAGCTACAGAATAACGTCACGGAAGACGTCTTTGGGAGATTTTCTTCGCGTCAGAATTAAATACGGGCGTTTCGTTTAATGTTTAAATTCCTTTGTTTTTAATAATGCATAATAACTAAATTTTCAGAGGCGGAAAAACATATATAAAATGTCGTTTATTCATGTGCAGTTAAGATGAATCGCATAATAGGTATTAATTTTAGAAATAGTCAAGAAATGTTCTATCCTGTGCTTTACGATATTTTGTACAATTAATTTTTACATTATATAATGATGATTTTTTAGGATTCGTTGAAAAGCAAAGTTTTAAAATAAATAAATAAATGAATGAATAAAAATGTATATAAATAAGTAATATACCTTAACATAAATAAATGTTTGATGTTTGATTATTCTTATTTCCCCTAAATACTAAAGCAAACAGAATTCTTTAATTAAAGATTTCGAAAAATATGTTTACTAAATTTACCATTAATTTCATTCATCGCAAATTTTGCAGGTTTAATTTCGCAGATGCGAAGGAAAGGGGAAGGAGAAGAATGAAAAGATTCCAAAGTATAAAAAATTTACTGACAAAAAATAAACGTTATTTAACAAATTAAAAGCTGTAAAAAATGACTGTGTTAGTATCTTATTGAAATAAACTCTTTTTAATGATTATTGAAGTTTTAATTCTTAAGAATAACTTGAATGAATTATGTTTTATGTAATAAATACATCCAGTTCTTTAAAACTATAAATACTTAAGAGCTTTCAAAATGTATGCAAATTCTCTTTTAATTCATTTCGGTTATTATCTAATAAAAAGAACAGCAGATCAAAAGTCGCAGAAAAAACTGAAATAACCTGAAATCCTCTTGATATCTGCCGATCATGAGTTAAATAAACTATAATTTTGCTATAGCGTTACAGCAAGCGAATTATTACTAATGCAATGATATTTTTATATTCTGATAATAAGGAAGGAATAAAAAGATTGAACAGATCTTGCTGTTTCCATATGGCGTGATACATAATACGTTTCTCGATTTTAGGTTGCAGATTAAAATTAAGCAAAAAATACAAATTTCATTAACAGATTTTATATAAAATTAATATAATAGATTATATCTGAATTCTTTAAATTTTAGAATATTCAGTAATAGAGAACCAAAAAATCCTCAAATGATGCAGTTTTATTTCCTCTCTCAAAAATTCATTAAAAATATGTTACATTAAAAATATAGTTACGTATTGGCTCTTTTTTGTCCCTGCTCATTGTCTGATGTGCTGGATACCACAAAAAAGGGGTGAATTAGCAACGTTTTTTAATTTAGGGTGCAAACTTGAGCACCTTTATAATCACGAAAAATTCTGGGACGTATTTCTAGGAAAATATCCATTCTGAAAGCTATGGATTTCAATTTAACGAATTTTTTGCGTCATAACTGTACGTAAGTAGAGAATGAAGGCCTCGTTTTCCCAAAACGTATTAAAAAACTGATTTAAAATGGATTAAAGGAGATTTTTTCGTCGTGTCTCTACGTACTTACGTATGTATCGTGCATAACTCAATAAACGAGTGGACTTAGGACGTTGAAATTTTGTACATACGTAAGACTGCTATAACATGTACTTGTGCACCTCCCTTTTTGGTTGCAACCGGCCGCACCAAAAGTATATATATATATATATATATATACTTTTGGTATATATATATATATATTCCCACTCTGTTACGTGGCTCAGTGAGCTCAGTATTTTTATTCTTATATGTTGGTAAATTAATCATTTTTTGTTTTAAAAATGATTGAATTATGTTGTTCTTATCTTTCGGTTAAAGTTTTTATGCCTTTAATTAATCTGCATGCAATGTTTGTAGAATTGTCAACAATTTAAAAGCTAAGCTGTTCAAGTGCGTAATTGCGGCTAAATCTAATTTTGTTTTACCATAGCAGTCATATTTGCTTATATTTGAAATATAACAGAATAGTGAATTAATTCTTTCTGCACCTTCAGTGTATTTTTGCCGAGTGGGACCAAAAGAAAACTCTTATTTTTTTTGCACCGAAAAATCTGCCTTCTTGCCTAGTGGCCCAATTACTTGTTTTTGCATAGAAACTGTAATTTTAATGGTAAAAATTGTTTTTTTAATTGTCTGAATTGTATTTGGTGTTTTATGTTTGTCTATATCTTTTAATTTTTAATTAAAATATTTTGAGTTTTATGTATTTTTGCGTTGCCACGAAGTGAGAACTGAATTAATTGAATGAGAACTACATCTCTAATGAAATTCGAGGTAATAAGTTTAAATGAAATGCAGGAAAAAGCTGCGTATAATTTAATATTCCGTACAAGGAGGTCATGTGCTATACACACCAGCTTTCTTTTTTTTCTTTTTTTTTGTAAATAATCGTGCCGAACGATATCATTTTTTCGAAAGTGTATGTCACACACAACGCTGCGATCACTTGGAATATTTTTAATCCCCAAATTCCATTTTAATGCATCCTTTGGGAACTTGAATACCAATTTGTATATTTATTGGTGCCATCCTGGTTGGATTTTCAGGCTTGAACGTAACATCCTGCAGGCAGACTTATTTTACCTCTACATAAAAGTCGATCGCTATGTTTATTAACAAATACTAAACAAATAAGTAAGCTTACCTATCGATATAAGCTTAAAAATCAAAATAACTATTTTATTTGAATTATTTTACTCATATTTACCTAGTAATGAAAAAAAATATCTGAAAGCTTCCAGATTTTACATTACGCCCAAAGGGAAGTTTTTTTAACGTTTTGTGTGTTACCTTTATTTATTAAATATCATATTCTTCGCCCTAAACATAAAATTCAGTTCAAAAATTGAGCATATCTTTAGAATTTCCAATACACAGTCTCACGCGCTGGAGATAAAAATGTTTTTTCTGTGCAACGTTGCCATTGTTCGCTTTGAAATCCTTCAGTTTGCTAATCAAAAATTCGTAAAAGTTTTACAAAATATGAAATCGATAATAAAACAAATTCCAAATTTCAAATTTGGGCTTCTAGATGCCGATATTCGCAGTAGGATTACGTCATTCAAAATTCGATGGCTCTAGGTACCGCTGTTTTATTACAATGCAAAAAACATGCATACATTTATACACATTCTTCATTATTTAATGTCTTTAAATATAATACAGGGTTGCAATATTCGGTGGCAACAGTTTGAAAAGTGAGCCGACATTTAATGTTTCCGACGCAAAATGCCGAAACGAAACCATAGTCCTTCAGGGACAAAGACCCTTCGGAATAAAAAAAAACGCATGAATGATGAAAAAACACAGTGAAATGTTAACAGTACACAAAGTATCGTAGGAAATCTTCGCTTGCTGCGTCTACATTCCGGGGTGAAGGGTGACAGTACAAACGCCTTTCGTGACGTCAAATCGTGAGAATATGCAGCTGACGAGGCTATCTAAATTCCCGAAGCTCACGCCTATGAAGTGAAAATTAATGCCTATGGTCAATCTTCACATTAAACTGGGGGTTTGCAAGGAACAGTGCTTCATTTTCTGTTTAATTTGTAAAGTATCTGAATTGTATAATTTTAAATACAAGTAAATTGTAACATATAAAACTAGTAATTTTCACGAATATTTCCAGAACTATTTTAAATCAATAAAAGGTGTCTTCTAACGCCCTGTATTTTATACCTAGTGCGGAAACAATTTATTCCACATCTTTACATGTACAGATACACTTACGTGTCGCGTAGTATAAATCACGTAAATAGCTATTTTAATTTGATTCACAATCGCCGTCGCAAAAAGCGCTTTGTTTGTTAAAGAGAAAGAGAAACTTCCATAAAACTAATTTAGGAAATACGCAAATAATTAGTTATAATAGTTGGTTAAATCCTAAAGGAGCTGAATCTCCTCACTTTTTTCTGAAACAAATGTAATGCACATAACACTTTCTCCAAAATGAATAAAAAGAAAACTTTTTTCATTCAATGGAAGAACAAAAGAGAAATAAAGTTTCCTACCGAGAATGCAGAGATTTCCCGCTAGATGGCAGGCATTCTGTTAGCGGTGCGTCGACTTCCAGATTCCCCGTTGATTCAAGTTACTTCATTCACTAACCAGAAGCTGAAACTACTATCAATCCTTTCAGAGTTCGAAAACTACGATAACAGCTCCAGCTACTTAGGAAAAAAATTGACGGATTGAAACTGAAGAAATACGAATCGTAAGCGAATTTTGTTCTGAAATTTTATTTTAGTTTAACTTATTATTTTAGGCGGATTTACAGACTTAAAATATTTTCGTGCGCTTTCTTCACGAAGGATATTACTTTTGCTTTTGCATTTCTGATACCAGGTAAGTAATATTCAGTTTTCCGTTTCGCTGTTATAAAAATAATCGATATTTTATTCTTTAATTTCAAAGCAGGTATTCACAAATAATGATTTCTATTAAACTGAAACTGCTTTACTTATTTTACGATTATAATGAAGGGAGGGAAATGAAATGAAACTTATCAATGTATTTTAGATTATGAAGGATTTCGTTAAACTGAGGTCTGAAATAATTTTCTATTTAAAAGGTATAAAATAATTAGTGCATAATAAAGTTTGGATTGGGAAAGCCAGACATATTTCAATATGTAAAATTTCTTAGTAGTGTAATCAGAAGTTTTAATATGAAATATTAGTGTCTGAAAATATAAATTTCGAAAATGATTTGGATATCTGATGAGAAAGTACTAAACTAAAACAAACTTATAAAATGTTAATAAATTAATTTTTTTACTTATAAATTAACATATTGTTTCAGAAAAATAAATTAGAAAATAAACATAGCTTAATTTACGCGTAAGCAAAACTTTACGCATGCTTTGCTAGGTTATTTAAATATTAATGCCTCAAACTAAAATTAATGGAATTACATTAAATGAAGAAATGAGTTTCAAAAGAAACAGTTGATTAATTTGTGAGATTTTCTATTTTTCAAAACCTTCTTAAGCATTGCCATTTAAGCTGAATTTACTTATTTAACAGCTTCTAAGTTTATGAGGGCTTAAATTCAAGTTTAATGTGTCTGAAAAGAATTAATTTTTTTTGTCAGAGAGTTAAGTAAATTTAAAGGTGTTAATTTAAAAGGAAAAATCGCCTGAGCCATTTTTTTCACTTTTATGATTGTATTAATCGAAAAAATTGTTTTATTTAATTTGGCTGGAAGTAGTTTAGTTTTATCAGTTTATTCTTTGAAGACATGATTTTAATTTATGTGTATTAAATAAAATGGCTATAACAGGTCTAATATTTTACTTCCATGTTTTATGTATGATAATTTTGAGTAAGATTTATTTATTATTTTTGTTTTATCAATACATATGTACGCGTATTGTACGAATCATAACTTCGAATGAAGATTCTTTATGATAAATGAAATATGAGAGTTCCTTTTAATTCGGAAATTTCTTAAATTCTTTAATTATTTTAGGTACGATTAAGAATAAAAGTATGGACTTTGAATTTTGTTTGTATTCCAGTGTATTCTGCACGTATTCCAATGTGCATCTTTCCTAAATACAACACCATTTATAATTAAGTGTCATTTAAAATTAAGATGAACTCTCTAAAATAAATAGTCACGTTTTTTAAATTTAACTGTAAGCAATTTTTTCCTTCGCATTCAAACATAATGTATGTGTTTTAGATTTTATAAACATTGAAAAGTTCTACACAGTTATACTTTTCTTCGATGAAAGGATATTTACAAGATGGAAATAATTAATTAGCTTTGAATTTCGAACCTTTCTCTTTTTATATCTAGCGAGGGATGCTGGTATACTGAAGAGGAAGTAGATTCTGAAGGAAAGACGTTTACATTTGCATCTGTGTTGATAAAGACTACTATTCTTATAGTAATAAGATTGTAAAGGGTTTTAAAAATTACCGTCTGTTCCCAGAAAAACTACAAAAATTTTCAACTTTTAGTTAAAAAGTCTAATGAGAAATGGTTGAACTAAATATGATTGAACTATACTTTCTCATTAGACAAAGATTTATTAGTTAATGTGATCATATATCACGACGAATGAACATATTGTGTACATTATTAATCTCTGCTATAAAAATACTTTAACAGTTGAAAAATCCAAAATTATTTCGGAAAATTTGAAGTATATAGTAAGAATTTTATTTCTCCTTTATCATTCATTCACGATAAATATTTTACCAATCTGTTTTCTCACCAAGTGTAAATGTATTTCGAATTTTGCCTTGATCGAAATAACAATAGGAGCCAATATTTTTATGGTCATAAACTGAGTAGGGTTTTTCATTTAAAGCTAATTCGAATTTGGATGATTTGGTCATTTGAATTTGAAGAAACGGTCTACAATCTATAGAGTATTCTGCAGACGTTGTACTTAGTATAATTATCTCGAATGGATTAAGCGATGAACAGTAACTTATTTCGCTCAGTAGGTTAGCTTTTTTCTGCATATGATGATCATACTTTAATGATGCCATGTCCATACTTTTATTTATTCAAAGAATCGCTTCTATCCCAACTTACCTGATTCGCCATAGAATTCCTCATTTATTGCGAAATATTTTTTTATCGATTGGATACTTGTGACCTCCTCCTCAGCCGGAAAAGGTGTGTTCTAACGATTCCGGTACCGATGCATTCTTAAATGTTTCATATTTTCGAAGTCTGAAATTCTTCTGTTACCATCAAGAAAGCAACTAAGGAGATGCGCTCTAGTTCATATGTAACACACACTAATTTGCATTTTGAATCTTCTGCTCAGGAATTGATTGCGATTAGATTTTGAGGCAACAGAAATAATGCTTTCCTAAGGCAAGTCATCAGTTTTCATAGTGAAGTAAAAACTAAGAATGTTTACGCATAAATGACTGCAATATTTTACAACAAAATGAAGCTAAAAATATTATGAAAATAATCAATTCTGTTGTAAAAATAAGGAGGAAGCCTGAAAGATGAGTTATTGATCGATTTTGAGAGATACCAAACGTTTCATTTAACAGTAGTTAAGTCATAAATTAAATTTGAGTATTTTAATTTTAATTTTAATTATTAAATATTAAATAAAACACTCATATTATCATTTTGACAGTTTTAAGGGAAGCAGTGATAATTATTAATTTACTGAAAATTATCATTTCAGGATAGGATTGGATTTATTAACTGAGTCAAATTGAGCATATATTATACTATCAGTCGAATCGAATAAATGCCTTTGTAAAATCGGTAATTTGCATTTATGAAAAACGTTGGCTTGCATTTATGTTATATACTAATAACAATTCCTCATAAAAACAGTCCCTGAATAACAGAAATTCATGTTTAGCGGCTTTGGACTTTCAGTTATTGATCACTTGTTATCGGAGGATAACAAGTTTGGATTATTTAGTTTATGGAGAAGTTGTCCAGAGCTATTCATCTAAGAGGAAAAGATCATTCTACATTTTAAGGGAAACTGCCTCATATTTACATTGCTGATGCTGAAAGACATGGAAGCTGTTGTGGTGTTTAGAATTTATGTATGAGGATGCACTGTGCCTCACGCCTACATTTTCTGAGGTACGTAGTGCTGCAACTGCTCAGCCGCCATGTAATTGTGTATTCAGATATGTTTTTACGTAACTGTGTAGTACGTTCGTATCCTGAAATATACCTGCGATTTTCATATCTGTTAAATATTTAATAATTTGTATGTGTGTATTGTATGTTTGTTTCTTGCATTGTCGAATAAATGAGACAGGTAGGGACAACCGATTTTGAACGTATGCTGTCCTTTATCGAAAATGTGAGCCTGAAAAACCGAATTTTGAATTTTATTCGAATTTAGTTATTAATTATTTTATATTTTGAGTCAAGTTATTGTGATACTTTTCGGGCTATCAAAAAAAACGTATCTTTCGCATTTAATCAGAAAACCTGGCTGTTTAAAAGCAATATGATGCCCCTGTCAGATATAAAGGACTTCTATCATCCATAAGCTACTTTGCTCCCATTCAGGAAGACGTTGTGGGGCTTTATATTAAATTTTAATAACCAGTTAAATTTAAGTTTACATTCTTTCCTATAAGCCTTCTTTTGTCCTAATTGTCAATGCCAGAATATTTAAATTTGGTACCTCGCGTGAAGTAATGTAAATTCTAACTTGAGGAGAAAAAGTTTTAAATACTAAGTTCTAGAAGGAAAAGTTAGAGAGTATGGTAGAACTGTGTGCTTTTGTAGAGTGAGCTTCTGCTTAGCATTTATTGCTGGTTAAATGTGGTTAGCTATTACTTTGCTGCTATTACTTTGCTGCCACTGCTATTACAGCTATTACTTTGCTGCCACTAGATTTTTCAACGCTCTGTTAGAAACAGGATAGTCTGAGACCTGTAGCGTAATTCTACTACTTGTTAATATCTTCAAAGTTTTAGTTTAGTTCTTACTATTTCAGTTACCGCCCAATCAGAGGCGTAGTTTGTTAGCGTCGAGTTGACGTATTGTAAATTTCTAAAGAGTGTAATAAAAGGTAGTTTTAACCCTTCTTCTCTGCAGTTACTACACTTTCAGGTTTCACACAACAATTAGACAAGTGGACCCTACAACGTAACATAATTTCCTACAGAAACTGTCCACTACAATGCGCTTCGGGTTGACAATCGGGTGCCTTATCGCCCTCTTTCAATCTTCTAATGAAAATAACGCGAATTGAAAAGAAGTTTTATAATAAACCATTTTGCTTTAAGTTCAACTTAATAAACTTCATAAGTGATGTTGTACAGAATAATTTACTGCTTCTTTAGGGATAAAACAAAACATAAAAGTCAAAGCAAAACTAAAGCAATTAAAGTATGAGTTCACTTGGCAAAGTCTTGCTGTAAGCTTTGCCCACTACCCAAACGAGGAAATGTGGCTATCAAAACATTATATTCCTTCAAGTAAATCTAAGACCTGAGCGAAAATAATCTGGAGGTCGGAGGTCACTGCCAAAAGTTCACTCTTCAGTTGAAAAATTCTTTTTTTGTATAGATTAATGAATTTGCATCCTAGCTTCCCAGATTCCAAGGACGATGTCTGGTAGATCGAAGTCTGGAGAATCCCCTTTTTAAGAGTACAAAAGCGCGAGCATCCGTGAATGATACATCAGGAGATTTAGTAGGGATATGAGTGAAGGATATAAACACGTTTCCTGTTCCATTTGTTTCAGGAAATTAACAGTGGATTTTGACGCGCGACTAGTTGTTTTCTCCTGATGCAGTTCGTTTCAAGCCAGGAAGCCAATGAAAATAGAAATGTCAAAAATGTGAAAAAAAATAAGATAATGTTAAAAATCGTTATGTTAAGATATGATTTATTATGTTTAGTCCGTCCAGTCTATCCTATACCTCATAACAATATCGCTTTAAGTTCCTTTTCCGAGTTTTTTCGTAGTTCTTTAAAAAAGATTTATCACTTTTCGTTGCCTAAGAAAGGAAAAAGAAATTTACTACAGAAATAATATAAACTAAGACTATTTGCACATTTTTGGACGACTTTCATCGTATTATGAAAATATTTTACCTAAAGGTTTTGTGTTTTAAATGTTCCATTTCATAACCCTTATTCTTCACTGTCTTTCTACACCGTCATTTCCAAGACAGCAAAGATTTTTTTAGTAGCGGAGGAGGTATTTTACGTTGTTCTTAAGCGGCTTTCCAAAGTTAAAGGACTTCTGGACAATCCGCCTTTTAAAAGTACAAAAGCGCAAATATCCGTAGATGATACATCAGAAGATTTAGTAGGTGATATGAGTGAAGGGACCTTGATGCACGTTTTCTGTTCCATTTAGTCCAGGGAATTAACGGTGGATTTTGACGTGCGTCTGCTTTGTCTTGATGCAGTTCTACTGATAGCTGACACTGTGGTTAAAGAGAAGATATTTCATATTTAAAAATTGGGTACAAAATGTGTTCCTGATAATATGTGGACTTGACTTTAACAATTTTCTGCACTACGTTTAATTTTTATTTGTCGTTATATCAAAGACCAGTAAAAGTAATAAATCCCTTTGAAAAAGATTCTTTAGATTCTTTGAACCAAGTTTTAAGATTTTGTTCTTCTCTTTGATGATAATAAAGGAATTTTTATTTATTGCGGTCATTTACATATACCCAAGGTTGATTTTCATCTATTGTGGCAACAGTTTTCCATTTTTGTTCGAATAATTGTTTCTCACAGAGAATTCTGGAGCGCGTTCTGCTTTTTTTGATATATCGTGGAGAAAGACGTTGTGCATTACGTTTCTTCGCCATTTTAAGATACAAATCAGCATTAATCACTTTGCTTACAGTTGACACTGAGCATTTTAATGATTATGCAACTGTCCTTTGACTTCGAAGATTTTTTTAACATTAAAGTTCTTACCTTTGCAACATTCGAAACATTCCATTTTTTACTTGGATATGTATTTCGAACAATGCTTCTCCGTGAAGCGAAATTTTGAAATTTCTTTCCTTTCATATTGACAATATTATCTGCCATTGCTTTAGATATTGCAGCATTGATGTTCACAGCATTGTTTGATAATTAAATACGCGTAATTTTTTTTCGGAAAGAGCACAAAGCCTTCCGTCCATCGCTTTTTTAAAAGGGCCATTTTGCATGAAACAAATTGACAAATAGCAGACGATAATTTACACTTTCAAAAATATAGTTGCAGTTAAAGAAAATTCTAAGCAGGCAGTTTTTTTTATAGAAATTTTTTATATCGTCAAAAAAATGTGCGAACAGCCTCTGTATGATTTTTGCTACATAATGAACATTGCATCTGTATCGAAAAACTGTCATAATTAATAAAAATATAAAGAAACAATTGACATTTGAAGTGATATCAGTACTGCCAATATACATATTGAAAAATACAACAGCGTTCAAAACATGAACATAGTTGAAAACGTGTGCTAAATGTAAGCTGATCAGAACTTCATATTCCGTACATAATTATTAAACAAAGAAATGCTTTCGTTTACGGAAACATAAAATGCTTTAAATCGTTTTTTTTTCATTCCCAGCCTTTTCGAACGTAATTAAAAACTATCGTCATATTAAAGAAATTGTGTAATTAGATGTTATACATTAACTTGCATTATTCTCTATAGCACGTTGTATAATTTTGCATTGCATTTAAAGTCTAGACGCGTTGACGGGAATGTATTATTAAATTAGAGTAATAAAAAGGCAATACTTTCTCTGTATTATTAAAATCACCAAATATTTTTATGAAATTACACTACCTGGACTTAATAAAATTACTCTAAGTGGACTCACTAAAGTCATTATAATATGTTTTCTCTTTCTGATAATAAATATTTTAGGCGGCGGGAGCGCAAGCGTCTCGCAAATATTAACTTTGACGGTAAGTTGTCTGTTACAGTTGTTCTAAACAGTCTCTGAGTTTAGATTTGTAGGACTAGTTCCTAAGATTTTTAATTTTTCATGATTTTCATTTTATTGATAAAGTGTTATCTTACATGTTTGTTATTTTAAAGAATAAATGTTTAGGGAAATTTGATGAAAAATAAAATGAAACAAGAATGTATTAAAAATGAATGTATGAATTGTTTATTTTTAACATTATTCCTGAATACAACATGGAGTAGTTAAAATTTTATGTAAAACTGGTCGATGACACAAAAAATAAAAAAAACATAATTCAATTGCTAAGCACTCATATTTCTAGTAAACTCAATCCGTGAGCACGTGTAATGTCATTAAAATATTGTGTATTTTCCCCTACTTTTGAAACTCTACTGTGGCTCAACCACAATTCAAATTTACGGATTTTCCCCTACATTTGATACTTTACTGTGGCTCAACCACAATTGAAATTTTAAGATTTTTTTACCCAAAAAGGGATGTTAGTTTTGAATGGGATATTTGTCTCGAAATCGCATTTTGCGTTAAATCACTATGAACGGCACATGACTTTTCGAAATATGGCAACTAAATATTATCGCCGTGTAAATAAATTAAGTAATGCTGAATCTGCATGAGCGTAGGCACGTTTCTCGCATTGTTACAGAACAATGGTACCTAGAACCACAAAATTTTGAATAACGTAGTCCTCTACCCAAACATGGAAATCTGAAAGCCGAATTTTGAATTTCGAATTTGCTTTATTATCTATTTCATATCTGGTAAAAAAGTAACGAATTTTTGGTCAACAAAATCAACGATTTCAAACCCAGCAGTGGCAACACAGTACGGAATAGAACATTTTTATCTCTAGGGCGCGAGACTTTCTATCAGAAATTCTAAAGATATACTGTTTTTAAATATTTTTGATTTTGCTGTTGAATTGAATTTTATGGCGCGAAAGTTCGAAGGACGGGATATTTGATAAATAAAATTAACACACGAAACGTTAATAATAAAAAGATACAAAAAGAAAACAAATAAAAAATCTGAAAGCTTTCAAATTTCATATTGTGCCCAAAGAGGTGTTTTTTCAACGTTTTATGCGTTACCTTTATTTATTAAATACCATATTCTTCACACTTAAACTATAAAATTCAATTCAACAGCAATATCGCAAAGTAATTTTAAAAGAGCGTATCTTTAGCATTTTCGATACACAGTCTCGCGCGCTGGAGATAAAAATGTTTTTTTTCTGTACAACGTTGTCATTGCTCGCTTTGAAATCCTTGAGTTTGTTAATCAAACATTCGTTAAAGGTTTACAAAATATGAAATCGATATTAAAACAAATTCCAAAATCCCAAATTTGGGCTTACAGATGCGCATATTCGGGTGGAAGCTTACGTTATTCAAAATCGGATAGCTCTAGGTACCGTTGCTTTATGACAATGACGAGAAACATGAATACATTTATGTACATTTTTCATTATTTAATTTCTTTAAATATAATACAGAGCTGCAATATTTGGTGGCAACAGTTTGAAAAGGAAGCGACATTTAATGTTGCCGGCGCAAAATACGGAAACGAAAACAATAGTCCTTCAGGGACAAAGGCCCTTTGGACTAAAAAAGCTTAGCAGGAGTAAGAGCGGACTGGTAGACTGCGAGCTCATCAAGAGGGCAAAAAACCTTAACAAACCCTTTTGGGCAACCGCTAAAATCTGAATCTTTTCCGATTTTTTTTTCCTCAAAATATTTTCGGTAGCACTAAACTGAGGACACAGCATAACAACTCTTCGTTTTAAGTTTCCAGAGTCCCTTAACGACATATTCCTTTTCCATAATGAAGAAAAAAATCATTGAAATCACAATAATAAGGAATATTGCTGAGTAATATCCTGAAAAAAAGTGATTTTCAATTTTTTCCCACGGTTAATATATCAGGACTGAGTATTCTGTGTGTGTTCTTTGAGAACATTGTGAAATATTTACCAGGGTGTTTCTTCTCAGGTCCTGAACTGGAACAGTGAGCTGATGAAATGTAAGCTTTGTTCTGATGTAACTGCTGTGCTGGATAATAACTGCACGTGAAGGGATTTAAAATCCTCTTTTATTCAATCACTATTATTTACAAACTTCCCAACTCGGGAGGGATACAGAAAGTAAAAGACCGCACTTGGGTCGAACTTAACAATCAAATAAATTTAAATAGATACCTAAATAGAAATTAAATTAAACTTTGCTTCGCAGAGCTAATCGCGGAAGTTGGGCTCTACCTGAAAGGGTGCGTAGCAAGATATACTAATACTAACGCACTTCAAATTGTTTTACAATGCAATCACGTAGTAAGCACTATGGCTTATAAATTTAAACTGCTAGCTGGTCAGGCGAACGTTGAGCAGAGTGACCGTGGTCTGAGACTAAGCTCTCTCACACTGAGAGGTTTCTACCTCTGGCTTAAATACTACTTCGCTGTACTTCAAAATTAGCATAAGCTGAAACCGCGCGCTTCTTCTGACGGGAAGTTGAAACAGAGGGGAGATAGACAGATTTAAATTAAAATAAAATTTGGTTAGTTTAACTAAAACCTTACAAATAACTTAAATTAATAATATACAATATGCAATAATTACTTTAAAAAAAAGATGAGATAAATTAAAGTTTCGAAGTTAATTTTTTAATTTTTATGACTTTGTAAGAAGTAAAACTGTCAAAACATATTATAGCTAGGATTTTTTGAATCATGAGAAAGAACACTATTGGCCTAAGTTGAGGTAAAACAGCAACTAATCCGTTTTCTGTAATTAGCTCGTCTTGCAGTTTACCTACGCGTGTGTTTGAAGCATTAGCCACTAATGTATATCCTTTTCATGATTTGCCTGAAGATTTTTCAAAATTGTTAACAAATTCTTGTTTTGAATTATTGTATGAAGCATGCATTTATCTTTTAATGAATATAGTTTATTTTTTAAGGTATCGGACTTCAGAAAAAATTAAAGAATTTCTTGAAGATGAGTTGGATTCGAAACAACAAGCCCTATTTTAGGCGGTGGCAGAAAATGCCTAGCAAATATAAAAAATAACCGTCTTGTTAATTTTAATGTCAAGAATTTAATAATAATACTATGTATCCGAAAAGACCACATGAAGGTTTCACTTTAAAATCTGACTAATATATGAGGGTAGAAAGGTAAGATTACTGAGTAATTTCTTGAACGCCAATGTCTTAAAAATGTCATTGCAGAAGAATTTGGGGAATTTTTTTATTACAAAACAATTTTTTATTAAATAATTTTGGAGTAAATTACGGTTAAATAGAATGCAAGAAATATTTTCGAAATCTTATAGTATCTGTATAAAAGATTGAGAAATCAACCTATATCTGTTCTACCTATTATTATTTCTTATGATTAGAGACAAAAATGAACACAGTGACTTATTTTCAAGAACGATAAGTAAAACATGAAAATAGAGCATAGGCTCGTAACAGAAGTTCATGAATATAACATAATACTTTCAGTTTTCTAAAGTTTGCTACAAACTTGAGATCCATTCCTAAAACATCAATTCGGATGCCGAAAGAGATGAAAAATCAGCTTCAGCATAACTTAGTGAAATACGAAAAAGTGTTTTTATGAATTCAGATTTACTCATTGAGAAAGTCTCTGAATCAGTACACGGTATCCGAATCCGAGTAGTATCAACGAATGCACTGCTTTGCATATATAGTTCCGGATTCACAGTATGAATTTCTGAGTTGTTCCTGAGTTGAGTCTGAAGTTGCACAAATGTCAGAGAACTATACAATATGGCATAAATCAAGGTATATGTAATCATGGCAGCATTTCCCTAAGGTACTATATTTTATACGATACACTGCAATGCTCTAGCATGTATCAAACGATCGATCAAAACTCACGACCTGAAAAATAAAAATACGCAGCAAAGGATCTATCATTGTCACAAATCGCATGGTTGCTTATATATGTAGCGTTCGTATGTATTTACATTCTATATCTGTTAGAAGTAGAAAGTACGTCGCACAAATTTTGCAATAGTTTTGTGAAATTTACGTAGCTAATGTACTGACAATAAGGGAGTTTTAACACACTGTTCTTAATCATTTAAAAATAATATAAATACATCTACTCATCTAGAAATTCATACCAGTAAAAATATTCGCTGCTAATAGTCTACAGATAATCACAACGTAATCCCAAAACATACTTAATATGAAATTTTTATCGTTAATAGTAAACTTTCTGATGAAATAAAAAAGACATTTCTGAAATCTCAGAAATAGCACTGCATCGCCATATATAGTTAGATTTCCATACTTTCAGTTTCTTAGACATATGATTTAGTAGTTAATGTTTTTAATATTATGTACTTTCAAATAAAAAAAATCATTTGCAAGCCTTTTTCATTGTTTTATTTTCAATTACTTGAACGTCTTATAAAAAACGCTTTCTTAGTTTTGGAATGAATTTGCGGCCTGCATTGAGTTAAAGAACTTTGGGGTAAATACAGTTTATCCTATGTCCTCAAAAAGAAAGATATTAAGCTTATGCTATAAAGTATTTCTCCCGCCATCTTAGCATGCCTTCGTGGGGTAGTGGTCAGCACGCTCGGCGCCCATTCGAGACGTCCGAGGTTCGTGTCCCGGTGAGGGCATGGCTCATTTTTCATCTCTCCTGCTCTCAAAAACTACTTAATGTCTCTACAGTGGCGCTCTAACAAAAAGGTGTTGGATGGTGATTCTCCACCACCAAGATTTACCGATTGGGTATCCTAATCCCTAGTCACCTTTTAAGAAAGGGAGTATGTAAGGTATTTCTCCCGCCTTTTTGGCATGTCTTCATGGTGTAGTAGTTAGCACACTCGGCGCGCATTCGTGAAGTCCATGGTTCAAATCGCGGCGAGGGCATTCCTCATTTTTTCACGTCGCTTGACTCAAAACATTTTGAAATCTCTACAAGGTTAACAATAAATTCTTGTAGATAAAACGAAAATAAATAACAAATGGTTTTAGTCGCGAAAAAAGCAGACTCAGGAGGTACCGCGCTTAAAGAATTCCTTACTTCTATTAGACTTAGATCAAAAATATATTCGCTTAACATTTCGCTGTGGCAAAAATCTCATTGCCGGTCGTCTGAAGTTAGATAATGCCTATGGTTACAGCCGAAAACATAGCGGACGAAAGCATTGCGGAGAAAACAACGCAAGGAGAAAACATCGCGGACGAAAACATCGCTGAGAAAACAACACAAGGCGAAAACGTCGTGGTACAAAATGTCGTGGGAGAAAATAAAGCAAAGAGAAAACATCGCAGTTCTAAAACTTCGTAGTACAAAATATCGTGGTCGAAAATAAAGCGGTTCAAAAACTTAGCAGTTTAAAAGCATCGTCGTCGAAAATAATGTGGTAAAAAATAAAGTACCTACAAATCATCGCATGACCATAACATCTCAGACATGCGTTTTTCAGGCTTTAATAATTGTTAATGGATATTCGCATAATCATTTATGAAAGCAAGGTGGAAAGAAGGATAATTTTTTCATTCGTATTTTTTATTAACTAATAAATTTTCAAAAAACAAGAAATTTAAACGAAACAAGGAATAATATTCACTATAAGAGTATCAGACTAACAAAAGCGAAGAAAATAATATCATAATTAACTTAGCAATTTTTTTACAGATAAGTTCATGCAGTTACTTATCTTTCTATTCTTTTTTAGATTATACGTTTCATGAAAAATTACCAGTTAAACTTTATAAAAAATAATTGATTAATGACCTTTGTTAGTTAACTATGTCAGTTTAAAATTAAGTGCTATAAGCTGCGTTAATTTTCTGTGCTTAAATTTCCATTTTACATTTTCACCAAATATTTATTAGTTAATAAAAATATGAAAGTGAAAATTATCCTTCTTCCCATCTTGCGCTCACAAATCACTATGCGAGTTTTTACAAATATTAAACCATTACTAAATTTTGCAATTATTAAAGCCTGAAAAACGCATGTCTACGATGTTATCGTCATGCGATGATTTGTGGGTACTTTATTTTTTACCACGATATTTTCGACGGCGATGTTTTTAAACTGCGAAGGCTTTGAACCGCTTTATTTTCGACGGCAATGTTTTGTACCAAGATGTTTTAGAGCTGCGATGTTTTCTCTTTGCTTTATTTTCCCCACGATGTTTTGTACCAAGACGTTTTCGCCTTGTGTTGTTTTCTCCGTTGTTCGTCCGAAATGTTATCGACGGATACCAAAGCCTAGTATATATAGTAAACTAGTATATATAGTAAATAGTAATGTAAAACAAAATTTTTGAATTTTTCTGATTTTCATTTTTTTAAAAAAATTTTTGAGGTATTAATATTTCACATTTCTTTAATTCTTATTTCAGATATTTATAGGGTATTTTGAAATTTAATAGTATTGAATTTCACCACTTTTGTGTCTTTGTGAAATTAGTTGTAAATTTCTTACTATTTGTTTATACTGATTAACATTCAGCAGCATATTGCGCAGAAAGGCCTGGAATAACTTTGTTTTTAAATAAAAAAAATTGTTTTTGTTGTTTCTAATGTCCTTTGGGCAGGAAAGCCTACACGAAATCCAAGAGACCTTGCCGCACAAGTAAATCACTGATGTCGTCCTGCTCAGCCGACAGGTGTCTCAGGGAGACGTCTGTACAATCCAGTAGGTGAGCGGGAGAGGCAGGGAGGGAAAAGGCACACGAGGGGAAGTTCTTTTCTCCCTCTTTGAATTTCATGCATCAAAGATGCCCATTTTTGAATCTGGCCTGGATAGGCCTAGATCTTTTACTCAGAAGTGACAGGCCTGGTTGTTCAGCGAAATACCATTGGTGAACAGGAGAAATTTTCCATGTGATGTTAGTTTTATGTTTGTAATAGGAATGAATTTCAATTGGACATAAATCAGTGGAAATGGGTGTAGGGAGATTACAATCTTTTCTTACCGTCAGCTATTTCGTTACCATACCTCCAATATGGGATGATATCCATTGGAGATATATTGATTTACGCTGTCCAGGCTCGAAAAGTTTAGATACAATATCCTGACCGGTCTTATCCACGATCTTAGGCCAGTTTTTAAAGTACTGAATGGAGCTTCTGCTGTCTGTCAGAATCCACGTACTGCTACTACTTGAACAGAGAGAATAATCAAGTGCTTTGCTGATGGCGATAAGTTCCGATCTGAAGACGGAGCAATGATGAGAGTTTCTGATGCTGCAGCTAATATCTTTTTCAAGGGTGTTACTATAAATGCCACTTCCTGCTTTACCCTTATCTGATCTACTTCCATCTGTATATATCACAAGGGCATGGGAGGGAATATCATTAATGATTTCAAGAGCCGTTTGCTTGGCGAGTTCCGGGTGATGGTTGCCCTTGACAATATTAGTCGACAATTCCTTACGGATGTTAACGTGATTAAAAGAAGAATTTGGAGCAAAACGGCTAAACGATATGGATGTTTCAATTCTCGCCACACTGAGCTGTAATATCTCCAATTTCCTCAAGTTAGTAGTTGAAGCCAATTGACGGATTTGGTAACCATATTCAAAGACAGGGTGGACTAGGGTGATGTAGGTTATTCTAAGGGTATTGGCGTCAGAACCCCAGTCTCTATCCGAGATATACTCATGATCCCAAATCTTTTTGTTGCTTTATCGGCCAATTTCTCGATATGTTTACTGCAGTTCACTTCGGGATCCAAAGTGAATCCGAGATAAGAAGGGTGTTTATTACAATCCAAGCGCACTTCATCTAGAGAAATGTCAGGAGAGTAATTATAAAGATGTCTGTTTGTAATGAAGAGGCAGCTGGAGGATTTGGAAGATTAAAATTTAATTTGTGGATGTTTTAAAACTCTTGAACTGCTACCAGACTTTTATTCATCTGAAGCTCCATATTATTTATGTCGAAACGTCTGCTCCAAGATTACAACACCATCAGCAAAAAGTGCGACTTCACGAGGAGAGATGCTTTTTCCTATCCCTGAAATAAACAACGAACAAAGGACGGGGCTCAGTACAGAGCTTTGGGGTATTCCCTGTTGTGTTTTGAAAAAGCCTGAAAGGCTGTCTTGTAGTTTTACACAGAATTTGCGGTGATTCAAAAAGTTCAAGATCCAGGGCAGTGCTCTGCCTCTAATGTCAAAATCTTTTAGCACTTACTTAAGAGCTTATATTTCCAAACCCTGTCAAACGCTTTCACAGGTCGAGGAATGCCACCACAGTGTGTCTAGTAAGCCTGTGATTCTGGCCATCTCTGACTCACTGTGTACAGTACAAAATTTAAACAATAGTGCTGTGGCCCCTTCGGAAAGCAAATTGCTCGGGCGGAAGCAATTTATTGGTTAGTAAGTGATGAGTTATTGTCCTCGTAATAATTCTTTCGATCAGCTTGCATGTGGTACAGACAAGGGCGATTGGTTGATAACTTTCTGTAGAACTGGCCTGCTTGTTTGGTTTGCATATAGCGATAATGATGGCCGATTTCCATTGTCTCGGAAGTTTTTCCAAGACAAGTTAAGTATGTGCAAAAGTTTCTCTCTACCCAAGGTACCGAGATGGCACATGAAATGTCCGTGGATACCGTCTGGGCCAAGTGTTTTAGAGGGGTCCATATTCTGGAGGGCATATAATAATTCAGATAAAGTGAAATCCCCACTGAAAAGCCGGTTGGCAGCTGGCACGTCGCGACGTTGTCTCAAGTACCCTAGCACAGAATACAGGCTGCGGAGAAAATAATTTCAAGCCACTCTTCAAATTAAAAGACCTCAATAAACAATAAAATGGGTTGTTGAATGTACAGCGACGGCCTTTCAAAACTGCATGAAACTGCGCTCAGTTCTTTTCGGTTGGCGCACGAATGTCATAAAAGAGTTCATAGGTGCCCACAGATGTATAACGTGCCAGGCAATCATCGCACGACTGCCACACTGTGCATACTGCGGTGGACTTCATGAAGAAAAGGAATGTAAAGCGAACCACGCCCATTGTATCAATTGCGAAATAAGCAACCTCCACAACCACACACAATACGAGTGCAGCCACCCAGCGTACGCCAGCATGTGCCCCACATTCAAAGAAGAAGTGCAAAGAATAAAATCCCATACAGCTTACCATGAGTGATTCCTTTACGAGTCAAGAACACACTGCCACTCACTTAATCCATCACCCAGCAAAACCCACCAATATAAGTAACTCCACCATGAATCTGACTTCTACATCAACCAATCTTTCAACGGCTCTAATATGTCAATCAACGAACAACGACAGCATTAAGGTACTTCAGATTAATCTCCAACACTCCAGAACTGCCACCGACAACCTCGTTCAGTACATTTCAGAACAATACCATGACATCATCATGGTGCAAGAACCTTACTGTCACCAAGGTTCTTTACGAAACCTGCCGACGACATGGAATGTAATTTCGCATGAAGTTACGGACGTATCTCAAGCACCCAGAGCTGCCATCTACATCATCAACAGGACGTGGTCACCAATAGTCATCAAGAAGTACAGAGATATTATCACTATCTCAATTTCAACATCAAATTTAGATCTCTACTTTACCAGCGCTTATGCGTCACCAAGTGAGGACCTAGAGGCTACACTTCACGATCTCCACCATATACTTCAAAGACACCCACATCAACATTTGATTTCTGGAGATTTTAACGCCCACAATAATTTATGGGGTTATCACCGAAACAACACCAGAGGCATGCTGATGGAAGATTTTATCAACGCGCATAATCTCATACTACACAATACCCCAGACGACCCGCCAACCTTTGTCACAATCAACGGAAAAGGGTGGCCAGACCTGACACTCTCTTCCCATCACTTAATCAACAGAATTAGCAATCGTCGCATTTGCGAAGATGAGTCCATCTCAGACCATCAAATAATTAGATTTGATATCACATTCGAGGTCCCACACGCTCAAACTCTACGTTATCGCATTAACCGAAATGCAGAAAAGAAATTTACTAAATGCATCGAAGATGCCCATTTTTGAATCTGGCCTGGATAGGCCTAGATCTTTTACTCAGAAGTGACAGGCCTGGTTGTTCTCCAAAGCACATATCATTCTGCATGAAATTCAAAGCATCAACTCCAAAGATGAAGCTAATGCATATGCTTCAACTCTTACTAAGCATATCCAAGAAATCAGCCATACGTCCCTTAAAATCAAAACAGTCAACCACAACACGAAGCCCAACTGGTGGACCAAGGAACTACGAGCAGAGCGCCAAAAAACCAAAGCTTTAAGACGAAAAATGAAAAGGAGAACGACCGACGAGGAACGCAAAGCAGCATGGATCGACTATAACAAGCAACGTGCGATCTACAAAAAGAAACTAATTGAAGCAAAACTGAAATCCTGGCGTTCCTACTGCACTAAGAATCAAACTACCTATGGAGCCCTTTACAAAATGACAATTTCCAAAATTTTTAAACCAACTCAAATCCACGCAACAACCAATACATCACAAAGTAATGGCACGGATCTCACGAGCACCACCATCAACGGTATCCTGGACCAAGTCTTCTTGCAAGACAACAGTGCAGAAGATACACCGGAGCAAAAAGTACTAAGAGCATCCACACAAACACCAAACACACCAGATGACATTCCATTCACAAGAAAGGAAATGCTTCAAGTCGTAAAATCCCTTAACAACGCTAAAGCACCAGGCCCTGACGGCATTAATAACCAAGTCCTAAAGCTCATTAACAAAACATCTCCAGAAATTCTGCTCAAGTTTTACAACAAATGTCTGGCCCACCATTGTTTTCCCGATTGTTTTAAAATTGGACAAATAGTGCTCTTCTCAAAGAAGAACAAGAATCCAGAGGATCCAAGCTCGTACCGCCCAATCAATCTTCTACCAGCTATCGGAAAATTACTCGAAAGACTCCTCATAAACCGTTTGAAATACCATGTATTCAAGGACAATAAAATCAGCTCCTGCCAATTCGGATTTAAACCGAATAGCTCCACCATTCATGCCATCGATGCAGCATTAACGCAAATCCAAGTTAACAAAGCCCAACAGCTACACTCCGCGTTGCTATGCCTCGACCTGAAGAACGCTTTTGACTCCCTCTGGTGGCCTGCTGTCAAGCAGGCCCTCAGAGACCTTCAGTGTCCAAGAAACCTCTATCTAACAACAACTGACTACCTGCACAATAGAAAAAGCATAGTACTCCACAACAACTCGGTCATCACAAGGCAACAAGCAAGAGGATGTCCACAGGGATCGTGTATGAGCGCGGACCTCTGGAATTTCACCTTTAACCATATTATCGACCATCACTGGCCTGCCCACACAAAAATCGTAGCATTTGCAGATGATGTAGCTTTCATCATCAACGGCCGCACCAGAGAACAACTCCAGGAAAACAGCAATAACACCCTTCAAATTTTTAACGCTCTGTGCAAAAGAATAAAACTACAGATCTCACACCAAAAATCTCAGGCACTGATTGTCCACAAACCGGGACGTACTATAACTCGAAATCCCACATTTAAAATAGACAACCACAGGATCCGATGCGTGAAAACGATTAACTACCTCGGGCTCACCATTGATAACAAGTTTAACTGGATTCAACACTTACACAATAAGAAACTCACCACTATGAAAATAGCACAAGCTCTGAAGACAATGCGTGGTTACTCATGGGGCTTGAACCACCGAATTATGAAAATACTACTTACAACCGTAGTGAACAAGATCATCACATATGGAGCCGCCATTTGGGCAATACCTATGACCACCAGAAAGGTGCGAGCACTAAACGCCATACAAAGACCTTTCCTTATAAATATCACCAGAGCATTCTCAACTACCTCTAACAACGCCCTACAGACACTGGCAGGTGTGCTTCCGCTCCCAATCCAAGCACAAATGGACGCAATCTCCGCAATAGTCCTCCAACTGAAGAAAACAGCCAACTTCAGTGATACCACATTCCATCCAACAGACTATGAAGATCAACCTAAAAAGTACTTTCATCACCCAGCTCTGAATCTTAAAAACCTGCACTGCATTTTTGACAAACCACCACCCACAACGGAATACACGGCTTTCACTGACGGCTCAAAGATCGATCAAAAGGTTGGCAGCGCTGCAACCATCCAATACAACCATAGCTCACACTCAAAATGGCAAGGACACCTTAGAGATTTAAACAGCGTACACCAAGCTGAACTGACAGCAATCCTCTACAGTATGCAAGAGCTCCACCAACTACCAACCGACACAGTTCATATCGTCAGTGACAGCCAATCATCAATCTATGCTATTAAAAATCCTTGCACAAATTCACCAATAATACACAAAAACAAACAATTATCAATTCCACCCAAAAGAACTTCGTTCTTTCATGGACGAAAGGTCATAGCAATTGCGCCGGGAATGAAAGAGCAGACTTCCTGGCAAAGTAAGCAGCCCTCGAACAGTCAGGCACTACCATCCACATCCCGTGGCCGCGCTCCGCACTGAAGTTTACGTTAAAAGTGATGGCCAAAGAACAGTGGCAGAGACAATGGGATCAAGGACCACAAGGCAGAAGGGCGCACTCACTTCTCCCATGTGTCGATACTGAGCGCCCCATTTATAATTATTATCTCTCTCAGTATATCTCTGGTCATGGACCGTACCCAAAGTACTTCTATGAACGAAACCTTTCAGAGACTGAAATATGCGTTTGTGGCAATCCGGGTGATCCAGACCATTATTTATTCAAATTCCCAATAACAGCGGATCATCATATCCGCCATCCTACAGCACCAGGAACCGACTTCAAACGCTTCCTGATAAAGCACCGGAAAGTTCACATTAATATCAAAAACATAATTGACACACTGCATCGACACGGCCTGGAACTGTGTGCATCATGACTGATATAAATGCTTCTTCTTCTTCTCTGGCACAAACGCCAGTTCTCCAATGGGGGTGCCATTATAGATTATTTTATGCAATAAAATATCTTAATGTATCAAGGCCAGTACTGATTTAGCACCTACACAATACAACCACAGTTATGCACATCAAAAAATGGCACACCTGGTACTGGTAAACTGGTAATGTATGTACTATGACTGAAGCCATGAACTTTTCATGAACTGTGATCTATCTGTGAACTGCAACTCCGTACTGACACTGCAGACTGTGCATACCCATCAACTTAAACCGACGACACCCACTATGCAATTCCCAAATATGTATTACACTGTACCAAATTACATCACATTAATACCACATTAACTTAACCAAGATATTTATGTTTAATGTTTTTTCATTCAATTCTATTTGTTTATTTGCGTTTATTTGTGCATATTTATTCATATTTATACTTCCCCTTTAACTGCAATGTATGGTATTGTATTGTAATGTCATTGTCACCAGCAACTGTATCTCCCGGCCATGCTCTGTACCACAAGTTATGTATGCCCTGATGATAACTTTTCAATTAACACTGATGGGTGGCGTAAGTGCGCCCCGTGGAGGTGTTCTTCTCAAGACGGTTAGTGTCAAGGAGCGACACCAGTTCTGCCAATGTCGTTGTGTTGGTGCTTCCCACACTTAGTCCTGTCCTGTCCTGTCACGGGAAAGATTAGCCAGTCCTTGAAGGAAACATTAGACAAATTAAGAGAATTAAAAGACTGCTTCGGCTGTCTTAAACCAGAATATTTGAGGGTATTCCATCCATGTTAATAACCAATCTTCTTATTCAAAACATTTAACCCTGGGGTTTAGTCCCCAAGCGTACTTGGTACTGATTTTATCCACCCACTTAAGGGATGAAAGGCTGAGTCAACCTTGCCGAGCCCGGGAATCAAACCCCGGACCTGTGGTGCAGCTGCGCGACGCGCTAGCCATTTCGCCTCAGGATGGTATGAGAATTCTAAAAATGTAAAATTTAAGACCAAAAAAACCAATCGCGAGTGTAGCAAGTCCAGTTGCTGTCAAAGAATAAAAATGTGATTTTGCGGAAAATCTCACGAAAGCAAAGAACGTTTTGTGCTTACAGCTCGATCGATATGCTTGAAGGAAAAATTAGACAAATTAAGAGAATTAAAAGACTGCCTGGGCTTGAACCAGAGCATTTGAAGGCAAAACATCCATGTTAATAACCAATATTCTTGTTCAAAACATGTAACCTTCCATTATGTGAAAGTTGCAGTCAGGAGTGAAAAGTAAGAATCTTTGCTCACACAACGGGAGTTTTTAATGTCCGGATAGTTACAGTTCTAACTATCCGGCCGGGCAATTGAAGTTTTAAATATCTAGACAATCAGCGATCTGAATTTCCTAATAACAGAAGCTTTGAGCATCGTGATTAATGTTCTGTATGTCCGGAGTTTTGAACAAGCTAATAACTAGAGTTATAAATACCGAAATAATGAAAATTCTTCATAATGAATAATCGGAGTTTTGAATATCCGAATAATTTAAGTTTTGCGACCTCGGCGGAAAATTAAAGCTCTGATTATCCAGTATATATAATACGGTATTTAGGATTCTGTCTAAATAATTTAGCATTATCTAATTTCTGTGCCCATTTATATCAACCGCTTTATAATAGGTCTTTTTAGAAGAACGTTAAGATTATGAATCTGATCCCTAATCGATGGGAAGCATTCATTCTTTTTCTGCCACTCGCCGGCTGCGCCACCTGGGGAGCACGTGTCGAAAATCGATATACTCGATATCGAACGAAGGCTCCATCGATTTAGGCCAAAGAAATTGGTTGTAACCAGTTTGTGCGTCCCCACACTTATTTTCTTTTCGAAATTTCACAGCAGACGATGCACAGGGGGAAATTTAGAATGTTATAATAGATACCGCATTTTTTAATTTTTCAGTACACATCTAAGTTGCAATATTATTTTATTCGCGATTATATTATCAATGAGTTTTGCATATAATGTTTTTTGAATTAATAATAATAATAACAACAATAATTAATAAAAATAATGAAAAAACAGGAATAATAATTAATAATAATAATAATAATTAAACCATAAATAATAATAATAAACTCTGTCTGTGTATTCTTCGCACTACGGAAAAAAGGGTTCTTTTTATCTCTAACTGTCTTCATTAGGTAATAATACAGGGTGTTTATAAAGTCTCGGACATATTTTGATGTTTAATAACTCATAAAATAATGCAGATATAAACAAACTCATGGCATTTATTGATGGAATAACTTATATATTTTCCTTTTCAGGTTTGAATATCTTTACTTTTGTAAATATCGTCTGCGCGTGTGGTTAATTTCAGATAATTTCATTTTCCAGTCTAAAAGTCTAAATATCTGTACTTTTCTGCAATGTTCTCCGACGAAGCATCCTTTCATTTTTGTGGCATTGTTAATCGCCATAATGTGCGCATAGGGGATCTGAAAACCCCCATGAATACAGTGAGGCACAAAGGGATTCCCCAAAGGTTAATGTGTGGTGTGGACTAATGCACGACCGAGTCACTGGGCCTTTCTTTTTTACAGAAAAGACGGTCTCATCAGTCGTATACTTAGACATGTTGGAAAACTTCGTATTTCCACAACTAGAAGAGCTTCAGCCACATGTCTTTTTGGAACAAGATGGTGCACCACCTCATTGGGGTACCATCGTTCGTAGTTCTTTGAATGACCATTTTACAGTATGATGGATTGGGCGAGGAGGTCCAATTCCTTGGCAACCCAGATCTCCTGATATAACGCCGTTGGACTTTTTCCTTTGGGGATTTGTAAAGGACAACGTTTACAGGAGGAGCGTGTCGAACATTGATGATCTAAAAGCCAGAATTACAACAGCAATAGCCTCTGTGGATGCCGACATGCTTGCCGGTACCTGGCGTGAAATTGAATATCGACTTGATATTCTCAGTGCGACGAAGGAGGCACACGTGGAAGTTCATTGAGAAGGATCATGAAACGTTTTGAGTCTATCTAACCATTTATGTTATTAATTTTAATCTGTCTTTATTATTTTATCAGTTATTAAACATTAGAATGGGTCCGGGACTTTATAAACACCCTGTATAAACGTTTAAGAAACACTGTTGGAAAAGTATTTAAATTATTATAACTAATGTAGATATTACTAGCGTATATATTATTAATATAATGTATGATTAATATAAGTGTTTAATTTACACAGTAATATAAGCTTTTAAATTATTATAACTAGTGCAGATATTACTACTGTATAAACTTTAATATAAGTTTTTTTATTAGCACTATAAGTGTTAAAGCTACTATAAGTAGTGTTATTATGGTAAAAGCTCAGAATAGGCTTCATAAATAAAATTGCGAAGTGATGTCATAGATGGGTGAGACTAAGCTTGTGACGTCCCAATGTATTTTCGGATTTACACTACGTGCATTTGGTATTTTCTACGTTACTATTCGTTAGAGCGGCGCCAGTTAAAAATGAAGAAAAATTGAGAAGGGAACAATGATGCAACAGCACGCCAAATATCGTGGCTAGAGATTTCTAGTTTTTGTGTTTGAAATATCATTACATGTTTTTTTTTCCAGTATTTCGCCATTTTTTTAGTACGATGGACAACACAATTTGGAAATTACTTAATGACGAAGAGGCTGCCATAAAGGTTAGGTTAGGTTAGGTTAGGTTATTCAATTATGGCAAAGCACACGAGGGCTATCTGCCTAAAGGGAGGGATGCCTTCGTGGAGGACTTTCTAAGGGAAACTGGCTCGTATACACGTTACACATGGGGAAAACCACGAAAACGCCCATGCAGCCAGCCCGTTCGCGGGATTCGAACCTCGGACCGAACTACCAGTGTTCAGCGTTTTTACCGCTCGGCCGCTGGTGGGCCTGCTGCCATAAAGATTACTTCAGTATAAAGGAATAATTCATAGTAATTGACATTGCTTCCAAAATCAAGGGATTAAGTTAACTTTTGATTCAAACAGAGCTTCTATGTGTCGTTGTTCCGTATGTTCTTGCTGTGAAAAAAAAAAAAAAAAAAAAAGACTTCA
>KK118617.1:134661-159036 GCA_000611955.2 Stegodyphus mimosarum
AATTAAAACATGGTTTGAAGGCTCGCGTCTTTCTTTCCTCTACCGTTTTTTTTATCTATCTGTGGTGTCAGGAATTGACGTCGATTGAATTCTGCCAACTTCAGTTAAAAATCAGACATGATATGACAGTAGATTGGAATAATTATTTGAGGGAGGTATGTGCAAATAGTTTGATGTCTCGTAAAAGAAATCAAATTGGTGGAGCCAACGAAATCTTAGGAATAAACGAAAACCTTTTCACAAAAAGAAAAAACAACATTGGATACGATCTTCCGGAACAATGAGGATTCGGAGGTTTACGCCGGGAACGCAAAGAATGTTTTCTGGTCGCTGTTCCCGATCGTTGTATTCAAAGAATGTTCCCGATTGTCTACAATATTGATGACTGCCATCCAGGAAAACATCGTGGATGGCAACATAATATTTCAGTACTGCTAGAAAGGATATGAGAAAGAGGAGTTACGAAATGCTGAACGTTTCACCGTGATTCACAGTTATAATTCTGTAGACCCCGAAACCGGATGAAGTACTCAAACTGTGGAGCTATTTTGGGCATTGATAAATGGAGAAATAAATTTCAGCAGAGCACTGCTCGCCACCATTTAGAGTCATATTCGATAGAATTCATGTGGTGTCAGTTATCTTTAAAAACTGAAAATTTTTCTATAATATTGAATGATATTCGTAATTTTATGCCACGTGTTTAGAATAAATTTCGTTTGGCTTTATTTTTTTTATTTATGTATAGAATACTCTAGATTAAAAAATTAAAAAGAAAAATTTATTTTCTTTAAGAATTATGAAATTTAAAAAAAATTATTTTTTGTAGAAGTAATTTTTTTAATCTTTCGAACTCTTTCATAATTTTATTCTCGGCAACAATTGGTGGCCAAAAAAAGAAAAAAAACAGACGCATTTTTAATTGACGTCACTCTAACGGAATAGTACCTTTTCTACTGAAAATAACAATAATCATTGTTTATTTTTGTAAATGAACACTAACTTCTGTATTTTAAATTTACATTTTTAACAGTTAAACTTAGTGTTTTTTGAAAATAAGTATATAATAAATTGCTTATACTTAAAATTAACTTTATTAAATATCATATTCTTCTCTCTTAAAACATAAAATTCAGTTCAACAGCACTATCACAAAATAATTTCGAAATGAGCATATCTTCAGAATTTCCGCTACACAGTCTCTCGCGCTGCACATAAAATTGTTTTTTCTTTTTCGTACAGTGTTGCCATTGCTCTCTTTGAAATCGTTGAGTTTGTTATTCAAAAATTCGTTAAATCTTTACAACTATAAAATCGATATATATAAGGAAGTATATCTGTGCGTTTGTTCGCGTATGACTCAATCACTACTACAGTTATCGTCATCAAACTTTCAGCATTCTTTTCTGGGTCCTTAAAATGGCCGATGTCCATTTTTTTCGGAAAAAGGTAGCTAAAATCAGAGATATTAATTAAAAACGCTGAAAGCGTTAATTTTCTCCTTCATTTTTCCTAGTGGCAACAGTTTCGCGCGCTGGAGCTAAAAATCTGCTTTATTTCAAGAAGTGTTGGCACTGTTCGCTTTCAAATTGTAGAGCTTTTTTAATAAAAAATTTCGAAATTTCACAATGAAATGAAAATAGCATTACCAAACATTAAATACCCAATTCTTCGGAAGCCATTTCGACACTTCCCATCTTCGTACGACTTTAATCAGCCAAGATATTAAATAAAAACTCTGAAAACACTAATTTTCACACTCATTTTTTCCGAATGGTAACAGTCTCGCGCTTTAGAGATAATAATGCTTGATTTCGAAAAGTTTTGCTACTGTTCGCTTCCACATCGTCGAGTCTGTTAATCAAAAATTTGTTAAGTTTTACTAAATCTATATATAGATAAAGAAGAATGCCTGTTTGTGTGTTTCTTTGTTCGCGTTACTGATTTCTGGTCAATTATGATCAATATTTTGCCCCATTTAATTGACTAAAATTGAATACAGGTGAAATATTGGATGGAACTGGAGCTTTCACGACCATCTGATTAGAAAGATGAAAATGATTAAAAAGTGCGTTCCATTGTTGCTTATATAATGAGAAAGAATTAGTTTATTTCTCGAAATTTTTTATGTGGGTTCTCATCAGACTGAAAAATGTATGAATATGAACCATATTTTTTTTGCATCGTTATTAGAAAAGGATTACAGCGGTTTCGTTCTCTCTGTTGTTTAGATACATTACTCTTTATCTAACTTAACTGGCATCAGGTACTTCCGCTAGTAGATAATAAAACAAATTCCAATTTCCAAATTCGGGCTTCCAGATGCCCATATTCGGGTGGAAATATACGTTATTCAAAATTCAATGGCTTTATGTACCGCTGTTTTATCACAATGCGATATACATTTATGCAGATTCTTCATTATTTAATTTCCTTAAATATAATACAGAGCTCTAATATTTGGTGGCAACAATTTAAAAAGTGAATCAATGTTTATAATGAATCAAAATATCGAGTTGGCGCGTTTATTGCCCATTCAGAAAATGTAGCCAAGCAGTGGACTGAACCGAGTTTGAGCCTAAAGTAGGTTTTGTTAAATCGGTATATTTGATAACAATTCAAAATATTTCATGACTTTTTTGACAGCACTTAAATTATTATTTTTAATGAGTGTAAATTCCCTATTGACTGATAGGTTGATTACACCATCAATTAATTTTTATTATATATGTCAAACAATAACTGAAATTTATTTTTAAAAAAATCAACTTTACGTACAACTTTAAAAACTTTAGCCACAACAAATGGCACACTGAAATGAATGGCGAACGCCTAGGTCTAATGAAAGAATTTTTATATCATACGTAGATATCTCAGTACCATTTGTTGCAAGTAATTTGCAGTCAATCTTTAGAATCTGTTTTGGAAGGGGGTACAATTGAAACATAAGCACCACTATCAACGAGTATTTGCAAACTGTCCAAAGAGGCTTGGTCCCTGAAGGACTATTGTTTTCGTTTTGCGATTTTGCGTGGAATCACTATAAACGGCTGTATCACTATTCAAATTGTTGCCACCAAAAGTTATCGCCTTGTATTATATTTAAAGAAATTAAATAATTAAGAATCTGCATAAATGTATCTATAGCTCTCCAAATGTGATAAAACAACGGTACCAAGAGCCATCCATTTTGAATAACGTACGTTTCCACCCAAAAATGCGCATCTGGAAACCCAAATTTGGAATTTGGAATTTTTTTTATTATCTATTTCATATTTTGTAAAACTTTAACGAATGTTTGGTGAACAAACTCAATGATTAAAAGCGAACAATGGCAACACTGTACGGGAGAAACAAAACCATTGTATCTCCAGCGCGCGGAACTGTGTACCGGAAATTCTAAAGATATGCTCATTTTAAATTATTTTGCGATATTTCTGTTGAACTGAATTTTATGGATGAACTGCGAAGAACATGATATTTAATAAATAAAGGTAACACAGAAAACGTTAAAAAAACGCCCCTTTGGATGTAATTTAAAATCTGAAACCTTTCAGATATTCTTTCTTTATTATTATTATTATTATTATTTTCAAATAGATGGAACTTGCGGTAATCGGATTCCTCTGCAACAGAACTTACCACCACATCTACTGCTGAGACCGGTTTCCCGAATCACTCCAACTGCAGGATTGGACGCATTTCTCAGAAAACACTTTTTACCAAAATGAAAATAATAAAAACACAGCTTGCGTGTGGGAACATAAATCTTACGAGATTTACTCCGGCTTCTATTCCTGAAATTACTGTAGCCAAAATTAGGAGTAGCTCCAGTTAGGGAGAGTGTCTTTACTCACACTGCATATGTTGTGTAGCAAATTCACTAATTAAGTTTGACTTAAGATTTAATTTTTATTATTCTAAATTTATGCTACACAAAGTTATTTTATTTAAAATGTTGTATTTATATTTGCTTTAGTTTAATTTTAATTAAGGAATTTTGGTACTTTAGATTTGTACGTTTCTTCCACTGGTTACTCGTAAACGCGTTGAAACACACAATGGAATTAGGAGCTTTCCTACGTAATAAACTTGATTTAAAATTACTTAAGTTGATCCTCTATTAATTTATATCACTGGAAGCAGAAAAATTAGCCTTTTAATTTAAGATAACTTTCAAGTTTCTAGCTTAAACAGTTTTTAAGTTACAGTTAATTATTTAACGAAATTTGTGCACTTCGTGGGGAATTTGGTCTTGGGGGGAAAGGATTGAAGAAAAGGTGGCACTTGTAGTTGAATTCTAAGCCTTTGCTTAAGAATTTTCGATCGGGGTTGGGTTTGCAAGTTTTTCTCACGCTTGCGATGGATTCTTCGCATTTTCCTTTGGCGTGTTTGGCGAGATTCGAATTTGTGTTTTAGTTCAACTCTTCGGAATTTGGAAGATTGTTACAGGGGTTTGTTCGGGGTGTGAACTTCTGAATTATTTCACCGGGTTTAGCGGGGATTGGCGATATCTGGTTTTCTGACTTGACAAAAAGCCGGTGCAGGTGGCATTCTCTCTCTTTCTTCGGCTGATTTGACGCATTCACCTTCACGCGTGCTCTGAGCACGAGTTTTTTTTTTGGTACAACTTCGATGAGATTTCTTCGTAGCTGGGGGCTTATGGCTCCTTTCGCCTGTATCGTACTGATGGGCTAAAATTCTAAATTAATTGATCCTCGAGAGAAAAATCTTCATTATGAGATAATTAAAATTTATTTACGAAGTCCTTTCAAAATTCTGCATTTTCTTCGGGCACAGACTGCTCCATCCATTTAAGAAAAAAAAAGATTTCTAAAAAATTCTCCTGATTATGGCTTCCAGCCAACTGTTGCAGTTCCCTCATCTAGATATTGCTACGACGTTGCTGTCCATCCTGTACGACGTTGCTGTCGGCTGTTCACCGGTAATGATTTCGGCTTCCTTCCAGCTGTTGCAGTTCCCGGATCTAGATATTGCTACGACGTTGCTGTCCATCCTGCTGTTCCCCAATGAGTTTGGGCCTGACCTTCGATTCTTCCAGCCAAAGTTTTCCTTTATACATATCGCCGAACTGTTGTATACATCATTTTTCTTCCTACAAAGTTCCGGTTTAGGAATCTTCTTCAGATAAGATTTATTTTTCTGTACTCTTTAGTTCTTAACTTTAGTTCCTAAGAAAATTTTACTTAAAATTAGAGGTTTTAATTATCTCCTAAAATAGCAATGATTCAATGATTTCCAAAATGTAATTATATTTTAATTTAAATGTTTGCCGTAAAGGATTTGAGATGTTGAGAAATTTAAATTTTAGTATCTTTTGATGATCTTACTGACTTTGCAGAGATTAAAGTAAAATTGCTAACTGTCTTAAAATAGCTCCAGTTTTAGAACTCTAAATTTTCTTAAACGGGTGGTTTTGGTATAACTCAGTTGGTTGAACATGATAGTAGTTTTCCTTTTATTTATTTATTTATTTTTGTGCAATACAATAAATAATTGACACTGCTCTGAATTTATACAAATTTTGTATTTTCTTGGACTAATAAAGTGTAAGAACCTTAGAATTGTTAAGTGTGATAGTTGTTATGAATTTTATATTTTTAACTCATGAAATAGTTAAGCTTAACTGATAGCTTTTTGGATTTTTAAGTTGTTATTTTAAAATTGCTGAATTGTGAAACCCGATATTAATATTAATGTTTGAAATAGTGGTCATGAATTATATAAATTCCAACTCAATGTATTAGTCAGTTCTTATTTAATTGCTATAGTAGTTTCACGGGGTTTAATTAGAACATAATAGAAAGTTGTCGACAACACATGTGTATGTTACCTCCGGAGAAGGGAGTCAGTTGCCACCTAACACATACTTGCTATTTGTATTTCAAGTAAAGATATTTCTCCGATTAATTCATCCATGACAAGATGGCTTAATTGGCAGAGGATCTACGAGTCATTTCCAAAATTTTATCTATATCTGCGCCAACTTCTCCAGAGATTCCTTCACCAAGATGTTTCTAATAGCATCTAGCTTTTTATCCAGCCATAAGGTGCACAGCACTTTGTCATTTATATCGTTTGATCCAAGTGAACACATGTTTCGTAACAACTGGCTAGACATCACATTACCTAATTCTAGTCTAGTAAATAAACGATTTATTCTCTGATTCTCACTCTCTTTGAATGTATTCAAAAGTCTTTCTTTTAAAGTTGTGTTTGTTTGAACAGAATCATCTTTAATAATATCCCATATATTATGAACAGAGGTTCCCACCTGGACGACTAAGTTGAATTTTGTGTCCTCTGCCTGAATACCGCAAATCTCAAAGTGGGTTTCTACCAAGTGAAACCACATTTCAGGCTTCTCCGTTCAAAACTGTGAAATTCTTATGCTAACAGAACTTGCCTCTACGACGTTTCCTGTTTCAGCAGCATCGTCCGGCATGTTGAATACATAATCAGTTTTTGTATCATATTTAAATACTTACTTCGCGAACTTGAAGTATTTCAAGAATTGTCATAATTAGCTCACGTGAAAATCTTTGTATGAACTTTTAGCTAGTTATATTCTTTTGTCTTCAGGTACTTTAACTATTACTGTTCCCAACAAGCTGGTCTAATGAAAGCATTTTTATACCATATGTGGATATCTCAGCACCATTTGCTGCATCTAATTTGTAGTCACAATCTTTAGAATCAGTTTTAGAAGGGAATACACCTGACACATCAGCACCACTATCAACAACACACAATAAAGTTGATTTATAATTAAGAAAAATCTAGAACAGTGACATCATAAACCTAATATTTCAACTCAAATTAAAATATAGTTTAAATCTTCTTCAAATGTGAAGCTGTAGCATAACTATAACTTGTTTCTAGAAAGAGGCATCACCAATAATTACGTCATAAAAAGGAACGCCTCGATTTTTACGGAGTCTTCTAGGATTAAGCCATTTGTTGTTTATAAACAGACATTTGCGAAAGAACTAACTAGTAAAATCTGTAATGATATGAATTGTATTTAATATGAATAAATAATAATGATAATATTAATAACTAAAGAAGTAATAATACAAATAAAACATTTTTATAATGAAATAAAAAATACTTTTCACGCTTATGTTTAAGTATCTTGAAATCTTTTATAACTCTAACATTACACCTTTTAAAAACGGAGACCTCATTTCCTGAACGCAACAAATTAAAAAACTCCCCAGTTTGCACAACGGATTTCACTTCGCACCACATCAACAAGAAAAAAGTAAATAATCTGCAAGGTTTGTAAGGTTTTAGTTAAACTAACCAAGTTTTATTTTAATTTAAATCTTTCTATCTCCTCTCTGTTTCAACTTCCCGTCAGAAGAAGCGCGCGTTTTCAGCTTATGCTAATTTTGAAGTACAGCCAAGTACTATTTAAACCAGAGGTAGAAACCTCTTAGTGTGAGAGAACTTTAGTCTCAGATCACGGTCACTCTGCCCAACGTTCGCCTGACCAGCTAGCAGCTAAATTTATAAGCCATAGTGCTTACTACGTGATTGCATTTTGAAACAAATTGAAGTGCGCTAGTATTAGTATATCTTGCTACGCACCCTTTTAGTGAGAGGCCAAACTCCGCGAATCGCTCTGTGAGCAAAGTTTGATTTTAATTTCTATTTAGATTTAGTTTTAAATTTATTTGATTGTTAATGGGAAGTGTAAATAATAGTGATTTAATAAAAGAGGATTTCAAATCCCTTTCACGTGCAGTTATTCGCCAATACAGTATCTACACCAGAACATAGCGTATTTTCCGCTCCCTGTTCCAGTTCAGGACTTGAGAAGGAGAACCCTTGTAAGTAATTCACCATGTTTCCAAAGAGCATACACAGAACACTCAGTCCTGATAGGTTTTCAGATTTTATATTACGCTACGTTTACGTTTTTTAATGTTTTGTGTGTTACCTATATTTATTAAATTTCATTTTCTTTGCACTTAAACCACAAAATTCAATTTAACAGCAATACCACAAAATAATTTAAAAAGAGCATATCTTTAGAATTTCCGACATACAGTCTAACATACAGTCGACATACAGCTCTGGAGATAAAAATGTTTTTTTTTTTCGTACAGTGTTGCCATTGCTCGCTTGTTAATAAAAAAATTCGTTAACGTTTTACAAAATATAACAAATAAAACAAATAATAACGAAACAAATTCCACATTCCAAATTTGGGCTTCCAGATGCCCCTATTCGAGTAGAGGGCTACGTTATTGAAAATTTGATGTCTCAAGGTACCGTTGTTTTTTAACAGTGCTAAAAACGTACATACATTCATGCAGATTCCTAATTATTTAATTTCGTTAAATATAATGTACGTCTCTAATATTTGATGGCAACAATTAGAAAAGTGAAATTCCGTTTGTGATGAATCAACGCAAAATGACAAAACGAAATTAATAGCTTTTCTGGGCAAATTGTTCCTTTTGGCTAAAAAGAAAAATTAAATAACACACGTTAAACACTTAACTTTTGAACGAGATACTCTTAAACGCGTGACAGCTTTTGGTACACCATGTGCAATTCCTCGCATCAGAGCCACGCATCTTATATTTTCGTTAATTATGTTTGCCGCCTTCTCCGGCCATCGCGGGGGCTAGGCATTTCTTGGCCAATCATGAGTGTCGTTATAAGTAGCAGGCGAAAACAAATGTGAGCCACTGTATTTGATTAGATTATTGGTAATTTGGTCATCGAAGGTTGCTATAGCGACCTGGATATTAAGATGAATGTCATTATTTTCCGGTTTTTTATTTGGTGTTAATAAAATTATAAATATGAAATTTAATTAAAAACAACTCAAAAACATGTATATGTATTTCTAAAATATCCATCAATTTTTTTTCTTTTTTTGCAAAGGCCTGGTATTTCAGTTTATTGAATTAGATGGAAACCAAAGTATCTATAACATCTCCAAATAACTTACAGGCTATCATATTTTGTCATGTGTCATCTTGCAACTAATGTTAACAAAAACTGAATCGAAAGATAGCTATGTGATAAAGGACAAATTTTATAAGAGGAAGAAAAAGAACTATTCCGTTCCTCTCAAGAATGTCTGAAGATGTTTTAAAAATGCTGAATTATATGCATCTTAGTTTCATCGATATTGTAATTTTTTGTTATTGACTTCTGCATATCTTGTGAGGATTAAGACAGTTTTTTTTCCGTTCCTTAAAATTTGACTTTTGTCACATAACCCCTTTTTACGTCTTATGATTCAATTATTATTTCGAGATAAAAAGAATTTTTATTCTATTTAACAAAAGGTATGACTCTCAGAAGTGGATTTATAACTAAGAATACCTAGAAAGCAAAGAGCTTATTAATTTTGTTAATTTTATATATAGCTCAAGCAGTACTGGCAACGCCTAAACGCATATTTAAGATGTCAAAGCATAATCTGGAATCGCGCTTTATTTCGGGAAGATTCAGATACTATATATATTTAATTTTTTGGATCCTATCCTGTCGCCATACGACTTCAATTTCTAATTTATTAAACAAAATTGTTTATTACTTCTTCTAAAATAAAAGAAATTTTGAAACTTATTTATTATGATCAAGGATATAATTTTCTGGTCGTAAATTATCAGGAGCAATATGCAGAAAATGAGCAACATATTAATTTTATTCTTTGATTTCCACACAATGCAAAAAGATATTTAGCAGCAGCTAGACTCGAAGGAGAAAACAAAGGATAATTACCTCTATCCTTCTGTTTCGTTGTTAAGTGCATTTAGTTTTTTTTCGTCGTGCGGGCGCGAAGCTGTGGGGTTCCCACTCTCTCACGGCTAATTTACTATCGGTGAAGTGCGTATATGTCAGGTGTTAGCTGAAGTGGGACATTCTTTTTTCTATGGTATTTCAAGTAAGATTATTATTATTATTCAATTCTGTGCCGTTCAACATTTATAATTAAAGTCCCAAGAACTTATTTGGGATTAGCGATGTTTTCAAGATGGAGTATAGCATTGAGATTGTGTAAGGGCAAGAACAATTGTTTAGGCTAACCTTTTCACCAAAACTCCTTCTAAAAGCACATCGCAAAAAAGTTATTAGAAATTGTGTAATATTAATTAGAAGAGTGGAAAAAATTTCATTGTGAATAATTCAAAACACTTAAAGGATAAAATTGCAGAAAAAGTGTCTTTAGTAAAACATATGGATTTTATAAAGTGTATATGAGATGGTAGTCTTCTGATTAGAACCTCGTTGGCTAAATGTGCTTGGTACAGAACTTAACGAAGCTCCTTAATATCAAACTGTCTTCTTTGCTGGCTATGATCGATTTCTATCAGACAGATCGGTGGGTGTTGAATTGTCCGAACTAGCTAATGAACTCAGCTTTAATAAAGATATAGCATAGTGTAATAAGTTTACGAAGATTTCTGATGAAAGAGTTCGATAAAAACAAGAGGCCTTCCGAGAGAATGCTGATCACGAAAGTCGGTTACAATATTTCAGAACATGTAAACGTGTGGCTGACCAGACATTTTATGACAACCCAGTAGTGTTCTCAGTGTCTGAGGTTTGGGCACGGAATAAAATTCTGCAGAGGCCAAATTAGATGCAACAGGTGTTGCGATAATCATAAAAATAGAGCGATGTCAAAGCCAGCTAATCAAGCGCGCTTTATGCAGCTCCTCATGAAGCTACCTGAAAGGATTGTACTAAGTATTTAGAAGAAAGCAAAGTTCTTAAATATAGTGCAGATTATTATTTCCCTATTCAGAAGAAAGAATAATCATAGAAAACAAAGCGGTCTAAGAGGAAGCAGGGACCCAGCCGTCAAGTATCGCAAAGGAGGAAATCCTGAAAGTGGTAACTCCCTTAATGGCCGTTGTGGTAATTCCATTAAAGGCTGTTCTCCACGGTACATTCAAAGCCACGTAAAACAGCAAGCGGAAAGCTTTGAAAGAATTTTGCTAGATCGCGCCAAAAGGTATGAGACAGTGATTAAAAAATGCATGAAATGTTTGATATCAGATTGAATCATCTGTTGGAATGGGTTAATGACAAGCATAATGGAAAACAAGCCCTTGAACTAGACAGTGCATTGAACTTATGACTCGTCAAATAAAGAATTTTAGAACTTGTGACAAGCTAGGGAGTGAAACCTTATTCTAAAAGTGAAGCTGCAATTCTAGAGGCATGCTTTCTAAGTTAGCATGACTGAACAAAACTAAGAAAAACTGGAAAAGGTTAGTGGGTTTCTCCTTTTATGAAGTTTTGTTTTCTCATCCACCTCGATGGGCTTGATCATTTGTTTTTGGAATGTGAAGAGCGTTTCCATCAAGAGAAATTTAGGAGGGGAAAGACTGGGCGGCTTGCTGGTGCAAGGTAGAAGCTACGAAATCGCAGTTGAAATCATACGAGTGGGCTTTCGAGCAAGTGGATACGATTTTTCTGTTGTAAATGTCTGTCTCCCTAACGACCAGTTCTGTGAGCAAAGTTGGGATAAAGCGCTATCAACACTGCCAGATAGATTTGCGATTTTAGGTGACTACAACTGCCATAACCTAGTTTGGGATTCGCACAGACTTTCTACAGGGGGTAAAAGGGTGCTGAGGTGGTGCAATAATAAATCCTAAGCATACTAAACAATGGGAGTCGCATTCACGTAAGTCCGAGGGGTGCGGAATCCTGCATTGATCTTTCTTTATGTCCAGCTGAGCTGCATGGTTCAGTAAACTAGAAGATTACCACAGACCTGTTTAACAGTGAACATTATACAATAAAGATCTGTCTTACAGATGACAGTAATGTCTCAGGAGCTGGCAATAAAAGAATCATCAAATTTTGAGACTTGAAGAAATAATGTGCAAAAAGAAGAAAAAGGGAATTGTGCAGGAAAGGAAGTTGGAAAATATTATTAATATTTCGAGTAAAGTGAAAAACCGAAACCTGACTAGGGTTGCAAAACAACGCTGTAACTTTGCATGGTGGGACACTGAATGCAAATTTATTTCAGGACAAAAGTGTAAACATCTCAACAAACCTTTTAAGGAAATTCTGGATCTCCTATAAGAAGTGGACTGCTTATCTGAAAAAGGTCATAAAATTTAAAAAGAGGCAGCACTAGGAGAATATTTGCAACATGTGAGTAAGGATGGCAATATATTTAAGATACTACGAGACCTTCGCAAAGAGGATAATCAAAATCAGCCTTTTCAACACATACTAGAACGGCCTGCCGGCCCTGTTTGGATAGCTGAAGAGCAGTGTGATACGTTTGCTAAGCATTTTACAAAGACCCGTAATTGCAAATTCCTTCTTTGGACTTAAGTGAGGATGACTGCAGCAGCTTTAATGGATCTTTCTCCAGAGCTGATCGTTTTAAGACCATCAAATCTCAACAACTCAGCTGTAGGGTAGGATGAACTCACAAGATTAGCCATTGTGGTGTTAGATGGTGATAGCAAGCGCGCGTTACTGTTGGTTTGTACTAGTAACTCATTCCGACTGATGTTGAATGCTTTGTGTAAGCAGACGATATCCTTTTCTGTTGCGTAGACAGCTCATACGCCAAAGAGATTAATAAATTACAGCGTGTTTTGATCAAGGTCCAGTTCTGAGTTAATGAATGGAATTAATGTATTTCACCAGATAAAAGCAAATCTATCATCTTAGGAGGGAGGAAGGGCAGTGAACCGGGTATTAAAAAGTTAAAAGCTATCAACATCATAGTATAAAACGAAATTAAATTCTTAGGAATGTGGTTTAATAGCAAGTTGAGCTGGAACAGTCATGTGAATATAGTCATTACCAAATTGGAAAAGATGCTAAATGCATTTAAGTTCATTGCTAGCCCAAAGTGGGGCGTGAGGAAAATTAACTTTGTCGAAGTCGCGAGTTCTACCGAAGGCAGAAGGATTGAATACCGCACTTCTATTCTCATGTCCACCTCACAAAGCAACAAAAAAGTATTGCAATCTATAATCATGCTTTAAGACTAGCTAATGGGGCTCCGATCAGCACCACTCTTCGCTGCTATATGTAGAAGCAAGAGTGTTTGCAATACATTAGGATCCGAATAGCAGCAACAAAATTCTTAATTAATAATATTATTCTCTTTAAGGAACCTTCTGTAGCAGCCAACTTGAAAAATTGTCTACAAAATTGCAACATGGATCGTAAACAATATTATCACTTTCAACAATGAGCAGGATTTTTATCAAGACGCGAATTTCAGTATAAAAATGATTTCCATAGCAAATGCATTCCAGACAGAGAGATGCAGCAAAGTTCGTCTCGTGACTGAGGACTACGTAAAGCGAGGGTACAAAGCTTTTGCTACAGCGGCCTGCAAGTCCAGCATCGGAGTCGGAATCCCAGCAATAAGTAGGCTGCAATGGCTGATCAGCGCACTGTAGGAACCCTATTTTTTCTGCCAAACCTTGGGCACTCTACAAGTTCTTGGAAAATCTGAACGCGGGTGATAAAGTCGTCATCCAGCTATAGTATGTCAGTAGCTAAAGTTATTGACTGTCTTCACAGGAGTTCAAATTCTTTTACCTTAAAGCTTTAGGAATTGATGAAAGCATTTTGCTTTCTTACCATCCTCTGTGCCTCGGGCCACAAGGGCATAGGACTGAGTGAAAAAGCTGACATAATTGATAGAAAGGAAAATGTGCAAGCGATTAGTGATCTTTCTGTAGAAGATGCTTGTCATTTATTCACTGAGGCCATCGAGGAAGAGCAAGTTAACAGCTGATTTCCCGTTATAATTATTGATTTAGCTAGTTCGCATTGATATAGAACGCAGATTCAGTTACTATGATGTATATAACGAGTAGAGCAAAGGCTTAAACATCAATACAGCAATGGAATAGCGATTAGTTAAGCGAGTCTCGAAATGATAGATACAAGCCGGCTCCGGTATAGATATCGATGGTCGAAATTACCTTACTGTGATAAATATCATGTGATTGACAGCACTGAGCATGCAATCATTCATTGTATAAATTGACAGAGCCTGAGGCAATCGCTAAAGGAGATGAAACTGGAAGATATAGATCTAATGGCTGATCTCTTGATTAACTGCAAAAAGAATTACTGGAAATGTCGATCTGGAATATTTTATCAGCAACTTCATTCTGAAAAAATTCTTAAAATGTTTTAATTAAGAAATAAGGATTATTACTGGACTGACGTTCTCTCTGGATGTGAAGGAAGACGTCTTCATTTTTATTTTTTTTGGATGCGTAGATGCGCAAAACACCGAAGGAAACAAAAAGGAAGAAGAAGAGAAAGAAGTGCATTCATTTAAAGTTTGAATGTGTGTTAGAACGTTGAACAACTTTGATTACTGTTTAGCAAAGTTGTCGAGCATAAATTTATTGCCGAGTGTGAATAATTTTATTTCGATCTTAAAATGTGTTCTACGTTTCGTCACGTTAGTTGCTGATGTTGAAAGCTTCCCTATCATAAAAACATTCTGATGATTTGAAACATTCTAAAGTGCTGCAGTGAGATGCTAACAATCGTTTGTACTTGAGTTGAATTTTGGAAATCAAAGGGCCATATGACAGTTATTTAAATCTTTTGAAGATGCTTTCATACAAAATTGGAATTTATTCAAGACCGTGGATGATTTTTGGTAAAAGTTTTAAGCTGAAAGAATTATTTTCGAAAATATATATATGTAAGAAATTGCGAAGTACTAAGCTCAAAATTCTGATAATCATTACTGGTTTGTAGATTCTTTGAATATTACAAAAATTCAGAGCCAAACTTCTTTAGAATTATGGCACAATTTTCTATAAACTAGGTCAGAGACATTCTATTACACAAATTATTATTACATAAAATTCTACATACTGTACATAAAATTCTACATATTGTAATATCTACACTTCCCAAAATTCTCACGTATAGAATACAAATGATACGTACAGAAACAAATAAGAGAATTCTTTGAAAATAACAGATCACGTTCATAGCAAAATGGACCGTAGTTCTTAAAATAATAATACTAATTATAATTCGCATTAAAGGAATTAATTCAACTTTAAGTTTTGAAGAGAGTATTTAATCTAAATATTTCTGAAGAGATGTAATTGTTCCCCTTAATAAAGACCTTCAATATCGTTTTAATTTCATAATATATTTAAATAAAAATGAATACATTTTAGGAATAATAGTTAAGTTTATTTAATATTAAGAAACATCTTGTGAGAGATGCACAGAAAATAACGAAAACAGTCATTTCAGGAACTAACATTTTATTATTAATAGCATTAATTTAATGTTTTAGATAATTTTATAACTTAAACTGATTTTACGATTTTAAGAGATTTTATTTTTATATACTATGTGTTAGAACGAAAAAAAATTTCACAAAATGTTGCATAAATTTAGACGTCAAAAAATTAAGCAAGAAATAAGAGACAAAAATTTTCCTTCAAAAATAATTCAACACTTATAAATAAAAGATATTTATTTTTGCTATTCTACGTCCCATAAATATGGCGGCTTACAGGTTACGTGCAGCCTCCGAAGCAATTTTATAAGGTCTCCGAATACATTTTAATTCTGTTTTTGTTGCATTATAGTTTTAGAGCAGTGGTCTTAAAACTGTGTTCCACTAAATCCAAGGATTTGCGAGTCGAAATAAAAACTCGAAAATAAAATTATAAAACACACACGCTATTTTATTAGCGTTTATTAACTAAAAATCATAAAGATACATTTAATTAAGACTACTTACAACAGCTAAGGTCGGGAACCCACTTTTACAGCCTTCAGTATTCTGAAAGCTCAGGTGAAGTGATTAAAAGCAATTATTCAAGTTATTTAGTGATTAATTCCACATAATGAATTCCCTGAAAAAATGTAAGTCTTAAAAAATAATATTCAGCTATCATTACAGTTGCACAGGTACAGGTTCTTAATAAATTGAATGCAAGTAGAATGGACAATAGCTTGATAAAATTTATTTTACCAAAAGAAATACTTCACAGTTCTGGAACGTTCCAATAAATATTCGTACGAAAAATATTCGTACAATCCAGCACAGTATCACACAGTATAATCAATAGTTACGAAATACACTCACGTTTGTGAAAATTGCAACACCAAGAAGGAATCGTCATAATTGAATGCAATTTAATACACAGTTGAGTGGTAGTGGTACAAATAAATGATTAAATGTTCAAAGCAAACAAACAAGAACAAGAGATCAGAATCAGTATTTTGTGTGGCCACCACGCGCCGCAATAAGTGCTGCTACACGACGTGGCATGGAGTCAAACAAAGTTTGAATGTCTGACTGAGGAAGAGCATTCCATATCGTTTGTACGCGTACCCAAAGTTCGTCTGCAGACGCAACAGGACGAGGATCACGAGCAAGACGCCGACCAATGACATCCCACACATGTTCAATTGGCGACATATCCGGGGAACACGCAGGCCAAGGAAGAAGCTGTACCTGCTGCGCTGCAAAGAAGGATTTAACAATCCGAGCAGTATGAGGGCGGGCATTGTCCTGTTGAAATACAGCGCCTGGCAAGCTTTGAAGGAAGGGAACAGCTTCGGGCTGTAGAACTTCACGGATATACCGGTTGCTGTTCAGATTGCCCACAATTCGTAGCAATTGAGATCGTCTATGATATGCTATGGCGCCCCAGACCATAACTCCGGGTGTTCGTCCACTGTGGCGTTCGATAATGCACTCCGGAAGGTGGCGTTCACCGGCATAGCGTCTGACACGAATGCGGCCATCATGGTACCACAAATTAAAGCGGGATTCGTCAGAAAACACGACATGCTGCCAATCAGCACGCCAGTCTCTATGCTGATTGGCCCATTGTAGCCGCAGGCGGCGATGGTCGTGCGTTAGGGGGATCCTGTATAAAGGAGTCCGTGCGCGCAGTCCACACTGCAGCAGACGTCTACGAATTGATGAAGCACACAATGAAACACCTGTAGCTATTGACCACAGTGCTGCCAATTGTCTAGAGGAAGCTGTACGGTCCGTCCGCGCCATGCGGACCAGGTGTCTATCATCGCGAGCTGACGTCACATTTCGGGGTCCACTCCCGGATTTCCGAGTTGTCCGACACTCGTCCGTCCACTGCTTCCAAACGCGCATCACTGTGCTGCTGTTACGCTGCACACGAGAGGCTACTGCACGATACGACAATCCAGCTTCACGAAGGCCGATGATTCTCCCTCGTTCAAACTCTGTAAGTTGTTCAAATCTCGCTCTCTTTCGTCGACGAGGCATAAGTACAGATTGAGTTAACGTTTACCACTAGCAGATAACCACCGATAACCATACACGCCTCGCTACAGCCGTCTATTTATTCGGATCCATCAGCCGTTCAGAGGGCGCTGCTCAGCATACGCATGCGCTACGGATTTGCAATTCTAATCATTTGCATATCATGCGCTACTTTGCATTTCCTGAAAATTTCAGCTCACTCGCGTAAGTCCTTCATGGTGTTGCAATTTTCACAAACGTGAGTGTATATCAATACTCCGAACTCACGCTGAACTAACAATTAACAGCAGCAACTGAGAAACTGTTGCTCTCTCCGGTCTTATAAGAGACCAGAATTAATATTTTCTGCTTCTCGAAATTACTGGAAGGCATTACGGTCATAGTTACACAGAACATCAATTACAGTTTTTCAATTACAATATCCATTACAGTTATACAGGGACTGACCAAAATGTCGCCGAATGATCGCGAAGTTTGGCTACTTTTTTTATTCCTCGCCAAATGCGGCGACAAAAATTCGTCGCCAAAAACGTTGCTAACTAGGCGATATCTCGCCAAATTAGCGAGATAGCCGTTTACTCAATGCTAAATAGAATAGACTTGCCCTGTATTATATTATTTTTCCGCAGAGCGTTATTTCTTTAGATTTTCGTGTTACACGATACAGAAAAATATAACAATTTTGCATATAATTTCATTAAACTGATCTATCTACGAATAAAATTCGTGACAAGATATATATATATATATATATCCACAACTCCATTACTCGGCTTAAAAGTCCTTACTTGACTTTTATTTTTGTAATTATTGGTCATAGAAGTACATTTCCAAATACAGAATTATTTTAAATGACGTAAATATTCATGCTTTAGCAAATTTCAAATTTTAAAGAATATAAATTTTGGACAAATAGCGAAACTTAAGTTTGAATGCGGTCTCTCGGATCCTACATTTATATTGGAGAAAGCTTCATACTTGTTATGAAACAATAAAAGTATGAAAAGTTTGACTCCCGTAAGACCAAAATTTACGCGGATATTTAATTTCAAAATCAGCTATTTTTGAAGTCATTTTCGACATATCTCGAGGGATATATTAATTAAGTTAAAGTTATACGGAGAATGAAGCAAAATCATGTGGTGTTGACATGAGATTTTTTATTATTACATATGGTTTCTTCTGATTTGAATATAGGATGGGTTTTAAATATATTAATTTAATTTATTTTTTATTGTTACCTCCATTTCTTACTGTTAACACCTCTCAACTGGATTAGCTTTTGGACGCTTTTTACGTTGTATTTATTCATTTATACATAGACATATATTTTCTATAATTAAAATCCCCCTTCTCCCTCTATGCAATGAAGTCTGGCGATTCTTCCTTAAAGGTGAACGAAAAAAATCCAAGAAAATATTCGTCATATCGATAACGATAATCGATAATATCACCAGATTTGCAGTTGTCGGAAATGGAAACGTTAGATTTCACTAATTAAGATAAAAAAGTATATTTTGTGTATCAGTTAACGATATATAGTTTCAGATATCTGAAGTTCTGATTGTCTGAATAAGTGGTATTTTGAGTATCTGGATAATTAGAGTTAGGTATTATAAGGTATTTCTCCCGCCTTCTTAGCATGCCTTCATGGTGTAAGGGTCAGCACACTCGGCGCATATCGAGGGGTCCGAGGTTCTAGTCCCGGCGAGGAAATTGCTCATTTTTTATGACTCTTGCCTCCATATAACCTAATTACACTACAGTGGCCCCGAACTAAAAAAGATCGTGAATGATGATTCTCCACCACCAAGATTTGACGATTGGGTCCCCTAATCCTCAGTCGCCCTTTAAAATTGAGAGTATATAAGGTATTTCTCCCGCCTTCTTCTCATGCCTTCGTGGTGTAATGGTCAACACACTCGGCGCGTATTCGAGAGGTGCAGTTTCGAGACCCGGTGACGGCACTGCACATTTCTTCATGTCTCCTGCTTCGAAATAACCTAATGTCTCTACAGTACATTCAGCCGGGTGATTGGAGATCTGTATATGGGAATAATCGGAGTTCTCAGTGTCCGTATTATTGTTCTTAATATCAGAATAACCGGAGTTTTTAATATTGGGATAATTAAACTTTAAAATATTTATATTTAAAAGTTATTAAACAGTATTAAGCATTTTTAATAACGGATAACTGGAGTTCTTTAATATCCGGATAATTCGAGTTCTGTGCATGCGACAGGGAATTAAAATTCTGGTTATCCGGATAACTGGAGTTTTAATATCTGAATAATTACAGTTCTAGATATCCGGCCAGACAGTGTGTATTCTGGATATCCAGATAATTCAGTTCTGAATATCTGGATAATCAGAAGTTTAAATACTCCAGTAATCGAAGTTTTATATATCCCGATAATTCTCATGAGCTCTTAATATCTATATAAGTTTTAAATACCCGGATAATCAAAGCAATGGATATCTGAATAATGACAGTTCTTAATTTCAAATAATTAAGAGTCCTGGATATCCACATAGTTGATTTCCGAATATCTTAATAATTATCCTGAATATCTTGCAGAGTAGATATTTTTTATGTCTAAAAATTACCCTTTTTACAGTGGATCTCAGAAAATCTTTCTCAAAGAATCGTAAAGAAAAATCCAGTTGGCAATTAAGTTTTAAATTACGATATAACCACAGGAAAAATTAATCTTTAAAAAAATGTAAAAGGCTATGGAAATACAAAAACGATTCTATGTCATTTCATAATTGGTTAATCAATAAAACACAGCTTAAAACTGAAAGTAAAATTACTTGTGCTTTGCCGAATGGCTAAAGACCGGGCGATGATGAAAATGTTTTTATTTCGCACATTGAGAATACATTGCTTTTAATTCATGGAATATGTTGCTTTTAAATTTAATTATTAAATTGTTAATCAAAAATTTATAAAATTGGCGCAAAATATGAAATAAATAAAAATTCAAATCGAAATTCGAAATTTCGAGCCGATAAAGTTAGTTACATATAGGGATCATTTACAGCATCAATAAGTTATACGGGAACCAGACTTAAATGTCACCCAATTTAATAATAATTTAGTAATATTTAATTAGTAATTTTGTAATATTTTAGGTGCACTATAAGTAGGGACGTAATTTAGCAATATTTTAGGTGCATTGTATGTAGGGATGCAATTTAGTAATATTTTAGCATATAATTGTTTGTAAAGGCATAATTAATTAACATTTCGGTGTAAAATAACATGTAGACACGGAATTAATAATTAGTTCAGTGTAAGTAGGAACGCAATTAAGCAACATTAAAACGTCTAACAGTTTTAGAGTACAGTTTGTAGGAGCTTAATATTGTAAAATTTGAATGTCAAATAACATATACAGACGAAATTAACGTAAAATATGTATCTAGTGAACAACGCATTAAGTGCAGAAGAACCCGGATGGGAACTGAAAGATCGTTCGCTTAAGTGAGGTTTGATGTCAAATATAGTTCAAATACAGTATAGGAATCCTGAGTAACGCGTGTTTGCCCTCGGGGTAAATTTCTTTTAAAGCTGTTACGCTCGGCCGTATATTTCGTAACTTTTGATATTCGTCGGCTGTTAAGCGCCAACTTAGTTAGATATCTGTGTTAGCTTCAGCTAAATCTCTTAGTTATACATCAGTCTTTGTTTTTTATTCTGAGTTTAAGCCCAAGTAGAGGCCTTGTTGTAAGCCCGAGAAACTGTTCATCTTATTTTGAGTGAAATAAAGGATAGTTAACCCTTCTTAAGTCTATGTCTTTAGTTATTTGAACTCAGCAATAAAGTCGCTTAACAGTTCACTAGGTTCCTCTGCATTTACTTTAGACAAAAAAAGTGAGGAACCCTACAATATATCGAAATCCCTGGTTACACAATAGAAACAGTTTTATACTAACAAGTCAGTATGGCTTTCGTTAATAGTTAAGAAGCACAGATGTATATAGACCAGTGGCCTTCAAATTGTTTTGCGCGGAGCCCCGAGGTTTCGCAAGTCAGAAAAAAAATTCTAAAAGGAATTTATAAAGCACACAGACTCGTTGGCAGTGTTTATAACTGAAAAATATAAGGATGCATTTACTTATTATTTAAAATGCAAGCACACCGCACTCACTAAACGTAATGCAAGGATGAGTGACATCTGGAGCATGAGTTAATGCTATTAAGGAATAAATTACTATAATTTTATGTTAAAATTTTTAATAAAAAGTACTTAAAAATGTTTTAGTTCTAAGGGTTCCGTAAGTCAATTAAAGACTGAAAACTACTGCTATAATACATTGATCAATTTTAAACATTATTTTAAAATATATATATCTAAGAGTGGGATGGGGTTCCTTGAAAAAACTTTTAGTTCTAAGGTGAATGGACAAAGTTTAAGGACCACTGGTGCGAATCGTCTCTTAGCTGTAAACTGCAACCACGCGGAGAAAGGTGAAAAGCGGAGAGAGAGGATTCCATCTTCCTCCTGCGACTCCCATGATGCCCCCGGAGTTTGACGTCACGGCGGAAGGGGGCGTGGCTTCCCTCCGCACATCGGGGAGCGACTTCTTCGCTCTTGCAAGCGAAAACACAACAGAGAAATGGCCGGCGTTTTTGGTATTGCGCCCCGGCAAGAACCGACGGGGGTGGCTAGACGACCCGAGGTGAGGTAGGAAGGAATAATGGCGCGATCTGTTGGCTCGTCGTGGTGTTGGTTGTTATGGTGGTGTGCGGTGCTGTGCATGCGGTGGTGTGGCGGAAATCCAGACGCCAAGAGGCTCTACGATGACCTGATGAGTAGCTACAACCGTCTCATCAGACCCGTCAGCAACAACAGCGACACGCTGACCGTGAAAATGGGCCTGAAACTATCGCAGCTCATCGACGTCGTGAGTTCCATTTCATTCTTTCATATCTTTCTTTCTGTTTTGCTTCATCACCCCCTTCCCCAGATCCCCAATAGCGTACCCAGCGAATCGTCCCTTGGGGCGACTCAGTTTCCTTCTCATCATGACCATGAATCTAAAAACCGGCTTGTCCAGAAGAAAACTGGCCTCATGACAACAATGCTTGTAGAATCCTTATTTCTTATAAATCTTGTGGAAATCTAAATATATAATTTTCTTCTGTGAAATTCTTAAAAGTATAATTCTTCTAAAACTCTAAATATGTAATTTTCTGTTACAGAATCCTTAAATCTATAATTCTTCTGGAATTCTAAAAATCAGATTTTCTGTTGTGAACTTATATTGCCACTGTCTTAAAATTGATCACCCGGATATTTTAAAATTAGGAAGTTACCGAAAATAAAATAAAATAACCTGCATTTTAATCACATTTTTTAACTAAAATTAAAAAAATTGATTTTTGAAATCGTATTCAAAATTTCCGTTAAATATTTAGGTGCTCAAATTTATGCAAGTTGTTAGTTAATCCTGATAATGAATCTAAAAACCAGCTCGTCCGGAGGAAATCGGCATAGTGGGTTTTGGAATCCTTGAAACTATAATTCTTGTAGAACTCTAAAAATATAATTCGCTATTGTGGAATCCTTAAAACTATGATTCTTGTGGAACTCTAAAAATAAGATTTTCCGTTGTGGACTGTATTGGCACTCTTTTAGAATTGCATAACGGCTTGTGCGTGTGAAACCAGATCCTCAGTGTGATAACCATAATTTTGCTGCCCCGGGCGGGATGTCTGATTGTGCACCTGTAACTCCGGAAAATATGATTTTCTTCTACGGATCCCTTTTGTGGATATTGACTTTGGGAAGCCTTAAAAATATATATTTCCTTCGTGTACCGCATAGTGATCTTCTTTTTTATCTAACTTCTAAAACTATAATTTCTTGCGCACCTTCTAAAAGATTAAACGCTTTTTGCCCTTAAAATTATAATTTTGGGGGCATTCCTATAACTGTAATATCTGTAGAACCTCTAAAATTAGAATTTTTAGAAGAATTTCTAAAACTATATATTTCACTTGGTGAACTCTAAATCTCTAATTTTTATGGAACTTTAAATTAGAATTATCTTTTACGAAACAACTAAAACTATAATTTTCTACTGCAGAATCCCCAAAACTGTCATTTTCTTGGAACCTCTCAAACGACAATTTTCTGCTGAAAAAGGTCAGGCTGTAATTTTTTGTGGAACCTTTAAAGCTCCCTTAAAATCATAATTTTCGTAGAAGCTCAAAACTGTTATATTCTTTTAAGTAGCTTCAAAAATGGAATATTTTTACGGGATGTTCTATAAATTGTAATAAATTCCATCTCCTCCCTCAATTCTTCAGGGACGTAGCCGGAGAATCGCCTCATGGGACAACTTATTCTCATTCATGAAACTTCTCATTCATTCTTTCAATACTTTCTTTCTGTTGTTCTCCATTGCCTTTCTGCAGCTCCCCAGTGATGTAGCTGGAGTTAAGCCCCCCGGGTGCGACGATCTCTAAGTTTGCCACCCATCTAGTTTGCCGAACTCTACTAAAATTTGCATGTCCCGCCATTAATTTCATCAAAAATTGATGTCATTCAGTGTGTTTATGTAATCAGCAATAGAGACTCTTAAACCCTCTGCCGAGACTCTCTCCTGCTATATGTATTTAATTTTGAGTTCAAAAGGAATAGAAATCCTGATTATTTTACCTGAAGAAAAACCTTTTAAGGTAAAGACTAAAGGTGAAAATATTTTTAAAGTAGGCAAAAAAAATCACGTTAAGCATTTGTATGAGGATTTGAAACTGGATATAATAATTGTGTAATCTTTAAAATTAAAATACCATAATAGTAGCAATGAAAAAAATTAATACAAGTAGAAATTCAGAATGATAAAAACAAAATATTAATCACGCCTTTTTAATATTTCAAACAGAACTTTTCAAGGTGTGAAACACCAAGCTGGATACATTAATGATTGCCGAATAATATGTTTTGTTTCTCTCGACATTGTGAGACTTTAAATCGTTTAAAATAAATTTCCTTTTTGAAAAATAATATAACAGAAAGCCTCACAATTGCCGCCGAGCTTTTATATGCATATGCATATATATATATATATAT
>KK118617.1:159084-184294 GCA_000611955.2 Stegodyphus mimosarum
TAAAGATAATTTGAAAATTACGTCGAATTTCTAAAAAACTAATGGAGAGATTTTTATGAAATTTTGTATGAATATACATTTATAGCAAAGAAACAGATATGCCATTCAAAAGTCATTTTGTGTACGCGTGATTGTCAGCAAAGCTCATAGCGCACCGATGTCCAAAACCCACGTTGTGATATCGAACGGCAAATGAGCCTAAGATGGGATATGGTTCCCCCTCACAGTCAAACAGGGCACACAGCGTCACACTATACTGAACAGGAAGCAGTTTAAGAGCTCCTGAGGCAGTCGATCATATACCATACTCCATGTTATATGTAGTAAGGCAGTTTTCAACTCCGAGACGGTTCTCGGAGGTGAAACTGCTCTTGAAAGAACGTCGCAGAGATGCTCTAAATGGTTAAGTTCAGGAGATCTCGGTGGCCAATCCATGCGACAAATATATTGACTTTCCAGGTAATCGTCGACCAGCTGAGCCCTATGTGGACGAATGTTGTCGTCCATTCGCAGAAACCCAGAAAAACCTCCGCCCCTGAAATGTCGAACTAGGGATTTAAGATCTTCTCTGTGTACCTCCTAGCAGCCAGGAAACCTTATGCAGATGTGTCAAACATATACATGTGTGTGCGGCAGTCCAACATAATGCCTGCCCAAACAAGACAACTCCTTCCACAGAAATGATCCTTTTCCTTGATGATGGAGTAACGGATGTTCCAGATTCTCTTCGGAAACAGGTACACCGAGAATCAGTGTCCAGGCTGATTCTCGACTCATTTGTAAAAAGCACAGTGCTCCACTGAAACTTGGTCCAAGGTGCGTATTGTCTGCACCATATTAAATGCGCTATCTTATGTGTTGCAGAGAGCGGATCCCAAACAGCGGGAATTCTGGCATACTGCCTCTCTTCTCTTTTCTCTTCTAGTCTTCGGGCAACTGTAAACCGTGAAACTCAGATTTCAGTGGCAGCATAGAGCTCAAGTGAGATCTGTAAATCTGCAGCAGTCCTGTGCTGGCACGCTGAGAGGGCCAAAGAACCATCCTTATTCGTCGTTGTGGATCTTGATCGACCTTATCCAGGTTTCCTCGATATGGATTCAGTATCCGGAACAATTCCCACAAGTTGCAAACAACAGCAAAGAAATTGGGCTCTGAAGCCACCTGCCCTTGTGATTGGCCTGTCTTCTTTTTATCGACAATTCTGCATCTCATTCTCCTGTCATCCATACTTTCGTGGCTTTTCATATTACATGATACCGTATAAACATAGCGAATTTCATTACGAGCACGCAAATCTTCGAAAACAGGCATAGCTTGCATCCCCTCCACAATCACTGATCTGCAGCCACGCATTCGAGTCAATGACTGCATAATTCTTTGACGGTATAATTAGTACCTTTGGCTCGAAACTTTCGCAAAAACAGGCATAATTTGCAAATTCTCTTAATTTTGAGCCCGAGTATATAAACACTGATGCCACTTTTTGCTGTAATATGTACGTTGCACATAAGTGTTATAAAAACAACTTATAAGCGTTATAAGCGATGTATTTTATTGTCCAAAATGAAATATTCAGCAACATGATATATTTGAAGTTCTAAGTGAAGTAGCGTTATTTGAAAAGTGATACGTCGAAAAGTGGGAATGCGTTATAAGCGTCCAAAGAATTATTTGAAATGTGGTAAATCGCAAAAGTGAGTATAAGTGTTATAAGTGATATACATTACCATCTGAAAAGCAGACATTCGATAACAGACTAGTTTTAATGCTATAATCATCCATACGGTATAAACGATATAAAAATAATTTATATACCGTAAAAATGATTCAAAGTGACGCAAAATTTAGAATAAATTATTAACATTATGTGCACTAAAAGCGGGCAAGGCACTAAATACATCTTCGTATTCTGATTAGCATATTGATAAATGCAGTTAAGATAGTGGAGTTCATATTTTACAAGAATTGGCTGTTTAGGATAAAAGCAAATTTTGCACCGAAGAAAGCACAATTAATCCTGATCAGAGTTTGCCGCGCAGTCAGAGTATCAAGTCGAGATCTGTGGTTCAATTTCATGTCATATCTGGGAGAATCTCGATTAAACCGGGGCAAATAGTAAGCTCCTTTAAAATCATAAAGATATAATTATAATACATGTCAATTTTTCTCTGATTAATTGCTAACTATAAAATTTACCTAACAGTTTATTGGAAGCTTGTATATATATATATATATATATCTTCGTGGTTGTGCAGCATAGGACATACATAAAACCGATGGCATGCGCAGTGGTGTCCACGAGCATAACACTGGGGAACTTTGGATTAACGGATGTGTTTGTTAATCGAATAATTCAGAAAAACTCTTCCCAAGGAATTGTAGCAGAAGTTTGAGGAAAAAATTCATTAGTACTTGTATTACAGTACTGCGTACGGGAATCCATATTTTAAAATAAGCTGCAAAAAATTCGATGTGACCTATTTATCTTCCCTCCCTTACTAAAGTTTCTACAGAGGCTTATAAAGCTTTATAAAATTCCTAAAAAAAATATGGAATTTGTACTTTATAGAATGGTATTGTAAAGTAATTTTATAAAGTATTCACTGAATAGAATTATTTAGCAATGTTGCTTTGGAAAACTGTATACAGATTTTATTATGTTTAATTATATATAAATTTTAAAGCAATAATCATATTAAATAATATTGCAATTGATGAAATAGAGAATCGAGGTGTGAACATCTTAACAAGAAGGAATGTGACGTATTGAAGAAGAAAGCCTAAGAGAGAAGTAAAATGTTTATGGTACCCAAAATGAGTTTCTGTTTATTTTAGATTGATTGGTTTAAGTAATTATGTAAGTGCTATTCTTATGCGAGGCTGAGCCACCAGCGGCCGAGCGGTAAAGTCGCTGAACACTAGTAGTTCGGTCCGAGGCTCGAATCCCGCGAATGGGGCGGCTGCGTGGGTGCTTTCCTGGCTTTCCCGATGCGCATAGTGCATGCGAAGCAGGTCCCTCTAGAAAGTCTTTCACGAAGGCATCCCCCCTTAGGCAGATAGCCCTCGAGACTTCGTCATAATCACACAAACAAACCAAACATGTACTTATATGCTATTCATATACTTAAAATTTTACAGAATTCTATAAGACATTTCCTTAAGTTAGGTGGGAAAATTTTTATAGAATCTTTGACCAAAGCTGTCTATAGAATTCTTACACATTTTTCTACAGAATCTCTATACTTATCTCTATACAAGCTATACCTAAAATTTCAAAGAATTCTGTAGACTTTTTTATCTAATTTATAGAAAATTGGGCAGCGAATTCTAAAGACTTTTAACATTGATTTATTAAATTTTATAATGCGTTTAAATACTGAAAAGCATCTATAGGATTTTAATAGAAAATTAAAGTAAATTGCTCAGAATTTTTTAGGATTATGACCCAGTTTTCTATAAACTGGATTTTATATTTTTAGGAGAATTCCATTAGTTCATTTAATACAATTTATACCAGATTCTGTACGTTTGCCTTTAAAAACTTTCACAGAAACAAATTTTTATAGAATCTGTAAACAATATTTACCTATATCACTATAGATTCCCTATTCATACTCGCTTGAAGCTACAGTGAAAATTTTACAGAATTCTACAATAAACCTCTGACCAAGTTTATAGAAATTTGGGTCATAATTCTAAAGAATTCTAAAAATGTTTAACGTTGGACCTTTTTCATAGAACTTATCATCTGGATGTATTTAAATTTAAGTGCATTTTAATTTATATGGATGCAATATAGAATAAGAAAAATAAATTTAATTTATAAGAATTTTGTTCATTACTCATTCAGTTTCAGTTGTTCTTTAAGTTATTCAGTTTATTAGAATTGGTTATGAGAGAGGTAGAGTGCGAAGTGGCTGTGTTTCACCGAATGACGATGGTTTTTAATCATGTAAGATGGTATGCGTATGATAATGTAACATAACATAAAGCAACATTCCAAAAACTTAGCATCTGGGATATATGCTTCGAGATTCCGAAAATAATTTGGCAAAACGGAAGGTAATCTTTTTTCTACCAGAACTTCCATAGAAAATTCATGACCTCCACTGGAAAAGTAATTTTGCATAGTAGCAGCGCTCAGGAAAAAAAAGCACGTGATGTTATCCAGATACGCAGATCTTGAAGGCTGTATGCGCCATTTTTGGACCGCAGCGGATATGGTTACGGTTATGCCCTGGTATACTTTTATTATATTAAAGAACTAGCTACCTAAAATAGTTTTCATAAAAAAGGAACAGATATTCAATGGTTTGAATAAATTGACAAGGATCCAGCTAGACATTAAATTGAATTTAAGCTTTGACCCGTGTTGAGTAAGTACATAATAGATCTAAATATTATATTTTTATTTTACAATACTAACATTAGTTGTTGCAGCTTCCAGTTAATAATTCGATTTGGTTTTGAACTGCGTTTTATATTGTACTTGGTTATTATATATACATATAAATGTAACACTACTTGAAGTACGTGCTGTTGCTAGAGCTTTATTCAGAGTGAAGAGGCTTTATTTAGACACATAGGGGTAGTTATTTTTTTTTTCTAAATTTCTGTTAGATGCTGATTTTCTTATTAACTCAAAGGGGAAAATTTCCCAGAAGGGCTATTAATTTCGTTTTCCCACTTTGCGTTGGTTCACTATAAACGTCGGTTTTTTTTTCAAATTGTTGCCACCAAATATCTGAGCCCTGCATTATATTCGTATTTAAGGAAATTAAGTAATGAAGGATCTGCATGAATGTAATGTATGTTTCTCGCACTGTGAAGAAACAACAGTATCTAGAGACATCAAATTTTGGAATAACTTAGTCCTCCGTTTGAATATGGGCATCTGGAAGTCCGTATTTAGAATTTGTTTTATTATCTATTTCATATTTTGTCACACATTAAAGAATTTTTGATTAGCAAACTCAACGATTTCAAAGCGAGCAGCGCATGAGACTGCCTATAGAAAATTCTAAAGATATGCTCTTTTAAATACTTTGTGATATTGCTGTTGAATTGAATTTTATGGTTCAAATGCGAAGAACATGATATTTAATAAGTAACGGTAACACACAAAACGTTAAAAATAGTCCCTTTGCGCGTAATGTAAAATCTGAAAGCTTTCAGATTTTTTTTTTAGTCCAAAGGGGCAATTTTCCCAGAGGAACTATGAAGTTCGTTTTGGCATTTTGCGTTGGTTCACGGTAAATGTCCGTTCCCTTTTCAAATTATTGCACCAAATATTAGAGCCCTGAATTATATTTTAAGGAATTAAATAATGAAGAATCTGCATAAATGTATATATATTTCTCGCACTGTGATAAAATGACGGTACCTAGAGCCATTCAATTTTGAATAACATACGTTTCCACCCGAACATGGGCATCTGGAAGTTCAAATTTGGAATTTATTTTGATATGGATTTCGTATTTTGCAAAACTTTAACAAATTTTCGATTAACATGTAGAAACATTAGGTTTTCTAGAAGCAGGAGACATGAAAAATGAGCAACGCCTTCGCCGGGAATCGAACCACGGACCTCTCGGTTACGCGTCGAGCATGCAGACCACTACACCACGAAGGCATGCGAAGAAGGCGGGAGAAATACCTTATATACTCCCCCTTTTAAAGGGCTACTGGGGTTTTGGGGACTCAATCGCCAAATCATGGTGGTGGAGAATCATCATCCACCACCTTTTTAGTTCGGGCGCCAGTGTAGAGACATTAGGTTTTTTAGAAGCAGGAGACATGAAAAATGAGCAACGCCTTCGCCGGGAATCGAACCATGGACCTCTCGGTTACGCGTCGAGTATGCAGACCACTACACCACGAAGGCATGCGAAGAAGGCAGGAGAAATACCTCATAAACAAACTCAACGATTTTAAAGCGAGCTATGGCAACACCGTACGAAAAAAAAACATTTTTATCACCAGTGCACCAGATTGTGTATCGGGAATTCTAAAGATATTCTCATTTTAAAATTATTTTGCGACATTGCTGTTGAATTGAATTTTATACTTTAAGTGCGAAGAGCATGATATTTAATAAAGGTAACGCAAAAAATTGAGCGTAATGTAAAATCTGAATGCTTTCAGATTTTTATACATGTTTTTATTATTATCATTATTATTATTATTTGGTTGAAGGTGACTTATGCAAAACTTTACTATTCTTCAATAAAATACTAGAACTTACAAAGCGGCATGGAAAGACTTTAGTTAGATCTTTGTTATCGGCTGGCTTTTTTTTCCTACTTTCTTACTTTCTTACCATTTTTGAAACATTCGCGAAAACTGATAGAGAGCTAGCTCACATGAATTCTGCTTTATTGGTGCTAGACTTTTCTGGAAACTTCAGCACTGTTCTAAAGAGTAACCGCTAGAATAAACGAACATAACGACATCTAACGGTTTTAAGACTAAGTGATAGCGGAAACGCAAGAACAGCGACTTGAACCTAAGATGGATGACATAAGCGAAATGTGACTTCTAATATAATAACTTGAGTGGTATATAAAAAGTAATCTAAAAGCTGTAGGATGATTTTTCGAAATCTTAAAGGGCGGACAGTGACCTTCCTCTTGTTTTGAAGGTCCAGTACACATAAGTTCATCTAAATAAAAAAATCTGTAAGCTTTCAGATTTTATATTAAGCCCCAAGAGGTGTTTCTTTTAAATTTCCACATATATACACGTTTCGAGAGCATTTAGGCTAACGCCTCTTTTAGCTAAAAACATTTAAAAACAGCACATCTTTAGAATTCCCGAAGGTAGTTTCAAGCGCTGGAGATAAAAATATATTGTCAATCCTCGCTTTTCAAGTTTCTTAGTCAGAAATTCGTTGAAGTTTAAAAAATATGAAATATATAATAACACAAAATCGAAAGTTAAGATTCGAACTTCCTGGTGTCCATATTCGGGTGGAGGACTGTGTTATTCAAAATTTGATGGATGTAGGTTTCGTTGTGTTTTCACAGTGCGAGAAATTTACGTACATTCATGCAGATTCCTCATTATTTAATTTCTTTAAATATAATACCGGACGATGATACTTGGTGGCAAGAATGTGAAAAGTGGTACAGCCGTTTATAGTGATTGACGCAAAATAACGGCAACACAATTCCACTTGAAAGATATTTTAATTTGTATGGTGGCGAGACAGGTGGACATTGGCAACAACAGGCAGACGAACATTCTGACTGATACCAAAGTTACCGATGAAATGGTCAGCCCCTCGCCTCGAGCTGCTAGGTTTCTTACAGGTGGTAGACCTTTTATGATATATCTTTACAGATTCTGTCATATTACCATAGGACGTTGTGATTTCGGAAATGCCGGAGAGTCAGACCATTCCGTTTTTTAATGTGATCTTAACAAAAAAAAAAAAAAAAAAAAAAAAAAAAAAAAAAAAAAAAAAAAAAAAAAAAAAAAAAAAACCAGCTCCACGTAAAGCATCCAGCATGGACTAAGGGACTAAGAAGCTAGTTTAAAGTAGGACATCAAATAACGAGTTTGTGAATTTCATCGACTTTTGCAAGCAAACTCATGCTAATATTTCACAGTGCATTCAAAAGTTAAGCACTCAAGAGCCCAGATCGATTTACTCGTGTTCCCGTTTGTAAAACTTTCAACTGCCCATGTAAAATCGTTTCTATTTCCATTCACAAATCTCTTCTGAACAGCCGACTATTAATTAACTATATATCCCAAATCACCAATGATATTGTATCGCAAGTAGTCGAATTGTCTCCTTCCCTTATTGCAATTAATTGTAACTCTAATCACTATTAGCTACTCGTAGCACACAATTTAATGTAAAACCTGAATTGTATGTATATAACCTTTCGAAAATTATTTAATAAATTGGCACTCTTGGAAAAATAATCCTTAGGTCGGGTGCCATCTTTTAAATCGCCAAGTCGCAAGACAAGTTCAGAACTGATAGAACAGAAGCATGACAGAAATGTCACCAAGTAACGGATTAAGTCGTTAAAAAGCTTAGTTTCCATTTTATTCAACCTATAAAATTAAGCAAAATATCAGGCTTAGTTTGAAATACAACTCGTTTTCAGTGTAACTAGATACAGGTCCCTCTTCTTCAGAAGTAAAATTCTCTGCAGGCATCTCCGCCAAACTTAGGTGTCTTTTTAACCTAAAATTAAATTTTACATAGTAATGTTCTCTTCCAAGGAGGGATGCCGCTCAGAAAAAACATCGGTAAAAATTTTCTAGAAATGCTATGAACAGTTCATAAACTAACTTTCCAATTGAAATGCTGAGAAAATACTTATTTATTCTTCTAGTTATACTTGTATTAAAATAACAATTTTTTCTCATCTTTTAAAGTTATCACTTTGTTTAACGTTATCAAAATAGCCGTGGGGATACCTGATCCCGTTAAGCTACGCCTCCTGTATAATGTTAAGTCTTTAACTTATTATAACTAGTGCAGTTATTAACGGTCTATAAACTATTAATATAATATATAAATAACATACGTTTTGACTTAATACTGTAATATAAGTGTTTAACTAATATTATGAATGTTGAGCTTATTATAATTAGTGATAAACTATTAATATAATGTATAATTAACTAGTATTAATACAATGTATAATTAATTAGTTTACCTCACTTTTAATGCTACTTAAATTTCGGTACATTGGTCCTTCAAGGGTTTCCACATCCTCTGAGTTTATTAACTATTAACATAGGTTATTTTAATAATTTATACAGTAGTAAATATTACCATTATTAACCATAGTTAATAATGGTACTTAAATTACAGAGTACTTAAATTTTTACGATATTAAACTAGCAATCTTTAGTAATAAACTATTAGCGTAATGCATAATTAGGACTGGCGATATTATCATAACAATTTTGACCAAATTTGACTGATGAAAAAGACAAGAAAACATCTCTGTTCACCGGGATTCGAGCACCAGATCGAAGTACCAGTGTTCAGCGGCTCTACCGCTCGGCCGCTGGTGGGCCCCCATATGTAATTAAATTAGCTATTTTTGTATTGAACAAAAGTAATTCTATTAAATAGAAATGTCATAATTCTCATAGCATAAACATGTCATAATTCTTAAAGTACTTTTTAGTCGTGGCTTTATAAATTTATACAAATGAACCCACAAAAGTTTTCAGTACAGTTGAAACACTGTAATCCCGAGAATTTAGGAAAAACAAAATTCACCAATTTCGAAGTGCCACTGTAAGCCGAGATTATTGTGCAATTTCGCACAACGTGTTCCTGCTGTCATCCATTTGATGCCTAGATTGGCGCTTCAGGTAGAGGAATGCATAACTAAGGGTCCCGAAGACAGCACTGAAGCTCTCCAATTGTCCCTCATGGAGATGTGATTGCAATTTTAAAACACAAATATAAATAAATAGGTAGGTAGGAAAACAGTTAGATGCAGAATAAATAAATAATCATAAATAAGGGAAATAAATACATATGTACAAAATGCAATGAAATTAGCAAATTTTTCGCATCAACTGAACAATGACAAAGTAGCAAGTCACGTGAGGTGGTCACCCACACATTCACTGTCGTTTAGAAATGCTGCTTGATTCAGTGCAGCCGTTTAAAATAAATCTGCAATGCTGCTAATGTGATTCGCGAGAAAATACATTAAGCTGGGAAATTTTGGTTATCATGGAGAAGAATAGGCTGCATAGGAGAAATAAGAATCACTAAGAATCTCATAATGAAATATATTAAAATATTTCAGGTGCTGACAATCGGTGGCAGAGTTCAAGAATTTCTAATTTGATCTGTTCAGAAACGTTCTAAAGGATCAATTTTTAGATCTTCGTGCAATAGCTTATTCCTCACAGAGAACTGTGCATTTGTTAAAATGCGTAGGAATCGATTTTTCACCACCTGTAGTTTCTGGATATAATTTTTGGTGGTGGCGGCCCACGCTGGCGTGGCGTACATCATAATAGGACGCATCGTGGAGATGTAGATGAGTCTCTTTTTACAGAGGTCTAATTTTGAATGCTTTCCAATCAACGCGTAGGCCCATTTCATAATTTTAACTACCTTGTCTCGTACGTGTTTTATGTGATGCGACCGTGTCAGTTTGTCTTTGCGAATCACAACTAGGTAGTGAGCTTGTTTTACGTTTACATTCATTAAACAAAATCAGGCTTCTCTTGATTTTGATATTCCTCTATTTTCTCCTAATGACAAGCAGCTGGGACTTTTGTGCATTGATGGGGATTTAAAAACATTATTCTTTAGAACCCGTATTAAAATAAATACCTGGAAAATTTTACTACTGGAGAGTTGGAAATCTGGATTTCCGAGAATCTTGGAAAGACAATCGAGATTCCAAAAGTTGAATCACTGCGCTTTTATGAATGATTAATCTTTAATAATCCATTCCAAATTTAGAAGAAAACTGCAGTTTTTATTTTATCAGAACTAAAACATTTGAATTCTGAAACTCTAAACTACGCGTTTTGTTACCTATTAAATTTTCTTTGATTTATTTGATTATGACGGGACAGTTCTTCGTTTAAGGAAAGGGATGCCTTTTTGGAGACTTTCTCAGAGAAATCAGCTCGTATCCAAGTTACATACGAGAAAAACCACGAAAACGCCCATACATAGGTACATACATAGGTAAGGGAGGTAATGTGTTCGGTTCAAATATTCAATAGTGAGTTTTCACTCAGTATGTACGAATAAGTTTCCCACAACACGTTTTCTCACTTCGAACCATGGCATCCGTTTGGCAGTTTTTGTATATGTGCGTGACGCTTTTTTTTTCGCGGTAACTTAGTTACTCAAAATTTCTCTTTTCCATATCTAAGCTTTCTGCTTTCATACATAGAGTTTATTGGATTTAAGGTAAAACTGGGCAACCGGAAGCCGTGCTTAAAGAGCTTAACAATTTTGCAGCAGTCGACATTATATATGCACTGTTGCATATATAAACCATAACATATGGTTGCAGTTGACTGACGAGCAATTCGAATTAAATGTATTTTTATTATTTAAATCTATCCAATTCAAAAGTAAGAAACTAGTTTTCTTAAGAACTGTATCTATTACTTCTTAGTTTGTTAACCCACAACAGACCGATTGAATTTGAAATATAAATGCATTATATTTTGACGAATGGCAGCAGACTTGAATGGAAAGTAAAATAAGCATGTATAGTCATTCGAGGCAAAATCGTATTTCGAGACAAATAGCTCCTTTTGAGATAACAAACTAATAACGTAAAAGCAAATAAAATTAAAGAGTCAAACATCTGATTATGATGTCAGAAACTAAGAGCAACCAATTTTTACTCATGGTCAATTATGTCTAATCAATTATAATCCAAGCATTTATACAGTTACTACAATGGCTATCTTTAATTTTAATTAAGGAAAATTCACAAAAATGGCGATTACTCCAAAAGTTACATGTAGAAGCTATTGAACCTGAGCCCCAGTATACAACACATAGTAATAAAAACTTGAAAAAATATTTTAACTTGAAATAAAATAACTTGAAAAGAAATTAACAAACAATTATGATGTTATAGAAATTAGCATATGTATAAAATAAGCAAATTGGATGTATCTGTTTCGTATACGAAAATTACCTTCGGTAGGGAGTATGATCCCCCTAGAAGCAATACAACACATACAGCGATGTGCGATTCTGTCAATTATGCAGTCTATCAGTTCCGTAGGAAGTGAGAGCCATTGCTCTTGCAAAGGCGTTGCAAGCGTGGCAAGGATCTGAAGAAGAGAACTGAGAGCCGCTATACATCTTCCTAAAGCATCCCAAACATGTTTGATAGGATTCAGGTCCGTTGATCGAGTTGGTCACTCCATGCGCTGAATTCTTTGCTGAAGATAATCGCCTACGATGCGAGTCCTGTGCGATCTAGCGTTGTCGTCCTGTAGCAGGAAATGTTCCCCTCTTACCCCACTATATGGCCGCTCATAAGCATCAAAGATGTCATCTCTGTAGGCCTGAGCATTTATGGATCCATGTGGAAAGACATGGCGTTCTGTGCTTACATCCAAAGAGATATTACCCTAAACAAAGACACTGCCTCCTCCGTAAGCACCTCTCATGGGTTTTTGATGAATGAAATAATATTTGGAATTGGAAATCTGGATTTCATATTTTGAAACATTAAATTGTTATAAACAAACTCAACGACTTCAAAGCGAGCAATGACAATACCGTACCAAAAAAAAAAAAACATTTTTATGTCCAGCGCGCGAGACTGTGTATCGCAAATTCTAAAGATATGCTCATTTTAAAATAATTTTGCGATATTGCTGTTGAATTAAATTTTATGGTTTAAGTGCAAAGATCATAATATTTAATAAATAAGCGCAGAACACGAAACGTTAAAAAAACGCTCCTTTGGGCGTAATGTAAACTCGGAAAGCTTTACAATTTTTTTTCATTTTTTTAACTATTATTACTATTTATTATTATTTTTTAAAATTAATATTCTTCTTGTTATATTATTATTATTATTATTTTATATCTGATTATCTGGAAAACTGGAATCTTTAATGTCTGAATAATTATAATTATATACATCCGGCTAGGTAACTCGAGATCCGAATTATCCGTATATCAGAATAATCAAACATTATTGTTCTGAATAGGCGGATAATTAGAACTTTAAATATCCAGATAATCAAAATTCTTAATAACGGATCATCGATTCTTTTAATATTAGAGTTGTTCGAGGTTTGGATCCCCAGCAAGGAATTAAAGTTCTGATTATCCAGAAAATTAAAATATTTTGTAGTACACACTTTACTGCTTATTGGAAGAATCAATAATATTTTGTTTCCAAATGATCTATAGAGACGTTAGGACTTTTTGAAGCAGAATATCTGAAAAATGTTCACTGCCCTTAGTGGCACTTGAACCCTGAAACTCTCGAGTCCGCGCCAAGTGTATTAACGTTACACCACGAAGGCATGCTGAAAGGAGGGAGAAAATACCTTATGTACTTCTCGTTTTAAAAGGCGGCTGGAGATTAGGGAAACCAGTCGCCAAATCCTGGTGATGACGAATCCACCAACTTTTAGTTTGGACGCCACTTGTAGAGCGATTAGTTTATTTTTTGAGGCAGGAGACCATGAAAAATGTGCAATGCTCTTGCCAGGACTCGATCCTGGACCTCTAAAATACACACCGAGTGTGCTACCGTTACACCACGAACGCATGTTGGAAGGAGGGAGAAAATACCTGGCAGATAGTGATACTTTACCTGAGGTTTATTGATGTATGAAATATGGAATTCGCGGGAGGTCATGTGCTGGCCACATCAGATTTTAAAAATAGTTTTTAATTTTGAAAATTCTTTAGAAGTTTTAGTGTAAGTTCATGCACCTCTAAAAAGATACGTTTTCAAATTCTTTATTTTTCTTTCTTACTCTGATGGCTTTTAACTTACTAAAAAAAAACCTTAACCTTAATTAATTAATTATACTAAAAAAACCTTAATTTGTTAAAAATTAAAACAAATATTGTACTAATATCTCATAGTTGCCAATTAATTGACGATTACAAGCAGAAACCCTTTCGCCGGAAATGACGTCTTTCAGGAAATTTGTTGCCGCTTTATATCCCGCGAACCTCACAGAAAGATATAATTCACCCTTTTTACAAAAATGATTCCTCTTTTAATGTGCTGCAGCCCTAACTCGATGCCAAACGCAATTTGTTCCATGTTCATGCCTCTCCGTAATGATTCTTTTGTTCCATTTTCCCAACCTCTCCCTCTTCCTCTCCGCCATCGTTTCTGCATCCTAGAGAAAAAGTTTTCTTTTTCCCGTTTATGCAAAATGTTCCTTGTAAATGGCATTTAAAATAAATTAAAAACTTCCAGTTTTGTCTCTTAGAAGGCAAGCTGGAAATGTGCGGAATATTTTTTTTAATGCTCTTCAACGTTTCTTTACAGAACACTCAAGCGATTTATTTATTTATTTATTTTTAATGAAGAATTTATTCCCCCTTCTGGAGTTTGTTGGAGTAATGACTCAGTTTCTGATGCTTCCTTTGTGTTATTTATTTGTTTAATTTTGTTTTTGTGTACTTAAATACATGAGAGTCAATAACCTTTTTGTTTTAATTGTTCCATCATTTAATGTTATCCTCTATACGTGAAACTGTTCTTACTAAAAATAATATAGTTTATACACTAATTGGCACACTAGTTATAATAAGTTAAACACTTAAAGCGTTAGTTAAATACTTATAATTTTTATATATTATTACAATAGTGTATACACTGGTAATAGTTACACTGTAAGGTTTATCCTAAGTTTATTAACAGTTATTTTAAGTTATGATTCTTTCCTATGATTTATTCTAATTTCAGCTTACAACTTCCTGCAAGAATGTAATTTCAGAAACGCAGAATGCAAATGAGTAAGAGTACTATTTAAGTCGATGCTTCACCGACTTCTACAGAGAGAGTCTGATTTTCCTGACTAGCGCGCGTTTGCCGTTGGGCTACATTCTCTCTTAGCTACTACGCTCGGCAATACTTTAAGCCCTTGCTTGGCTTCGCCGATTTAAGTTAATACTTAGGGGCCAACTGCTTAGAAACCTAATAGCTTCGGCTGTATCTTTCAGATAGCTTTAGTTAAGCTTAGTATAGTTTAGATTCATTTAAATTCAAGCCCAAGTGGAGGCTTTGTGTATACTCCAAGTTAGGAATTGATTGCACTTATTCTGAGAAATAAAGGATAGTTCACCCTTTTTAAGTCTTACGTGTTTATTCACATACTTAAGCGATTATTCGCTTGTTAGTGTTCGTGGGGTTCTAATATAGAACATTGGAATTAAATAACTAAAACCCCACATTTGGCTTGATTTGGCTTAATCACATTTGGCCACAACTTGTTCTTAACGAAGCATGCTGCCAGATACTGAAGATTTCTCGTTGACCCCTCCACCTTTCAACTTCCTCAGGCACAATCAAAACCGATGCAGGGATTTGGATTCATTTTGGAATCAATCTAAGCGGCGATGAAGCCAACAGCAATTTTTGATGGAAAAGGATAAGTAATGACCTTCCTGGAGCAGCTAGATCTGCACTTCACATTGTATTCTGTCAACCAGCCGCAGAGAATTATCATCGCTACGACGAATTTAAAGATCAGGCCCTCAGCTGGTACAAGAATATGAGTAACAGTTTGTTGGGGGTTCCAGTATCCGAAACTTACACCTGGAAAAATTTTTTAAATTCGCTATTAAAAGCCTTCCCAGTTGTAAAAGACCGTGCGAGACTGGAATCAGAATTATTTAGTAAATATCAAACTAACTTCGACGAATTAACAGATTTCATCTTAAGGAAAATCTATATTGTCAAATTATTATATGGGAAAAGGCCCGAAAATGAAGTCATCGAAATAATTTTCCCGCGGTTGCTTCCATCAATTCAGGACTTTCTCAAAGTTAAAAGCTTATTCGAACTGGAAAGCTTATTCGAACTAGCTGTCAAATTTCAGAGTAGGCGAACGGCCGAAAACGCGCATGCGAACAATTTTAGGCAGTATTTAAGGTTTCACGCCCTGACGAAACCTCAAGGTCAGCAGAATTCCTATCGGCAAGAGGGGAAGTAGCAAAGCCGGATAAGAAAAAAGCTTGTCAGACCAAAGCGTGGGGAAATCAAAAGCAGTTGAACCAAGGGGTTGAAAAGAAAAATTTAAACTAGTCACGGTGACCAGAAGTAGGGTGAAGTCACCCTACTTCTTCATAGAAGATAAATCCCTCAGAAATCAAACTGAATACGGTAGTCGTACAAAATTTGGCCTTGCCAGAAATCCAGATACTACTAAACGACGTCCCTACGACCACCTTACTGGAAATCGGGACTCAATGCAGCTTTTTGTCGCACGGTTATTTTAAAAAGCATTTTCGTCGTTCTAGACTGTTTAAGACAACGGGACAACGCGTGATTGCTGGCCAAGGCAAACAGTGTGTCAGCTTGGGAAAAGTGGGGTTGCATGGTCAAATAAAAAATGAGGTTCAAAAAATCATTTTTCTCGTAGTAAAGAATTTATTAACCGCAGTCATATTAGAGGTTGATTCCTTACGCGCAGCTAGCACAAATATTAATTTTAAAGATTCTACTTTACCGGTCAAGATGGACAAAATTCAAGAAGAAAAAACCGCAGTCCGCGAGGTGAATCTTAGTCACCTCGAAGAAGGGGGAAAAGAAAAAAATCAAGAACTGGTAAGAAATTTTTCTCAATTATTCGATGAAAAACCAGGCTTCTGCCAGATTGTCTCCCATAGCATCGACACTGGTAGTGAGCTCCCAGTTCGTTCAAAACCGTACAGATATGATCGGGTGAAAGAAGACATTCTCGAGCAACTCATTAAGAAAATACTCGAGAATAAGATAATTACGCCAAGTACTAGCCCCTATGCTAGTCCTGTAGTTTTATGTAGAAAGTAGAATGGACTGCCAGCCGCAGATCCGAATGAAATTATAAGAAAAATTCGTTCAACTAAATATATGACAACCTTAGACCAGACGTTAGGCTATTTTCAAATTGCAGTAAAACCCGAGGGTATCGAAAAGACAGCGTTTATCACAAAGTCAGGGGTGTATGCCTTTTTTAGAATGCCATTTGGCTTAAGCGGAGCTCCGGCTACATTAAAAAAAGTTATGGACGTTGCCTTAAAACCAGTCTTGGGAAAAAGTACAGTCATCTATCTCGGAGATATTATTGTGACAAGCGAAACCGTAGAGGAACACATTAAAAGTTTAGAGGAAGTTTTTACATTATTAAATGAAGCGTGCCTCAAAATTAATCCTAAAAAGTGTAGATTTGCCTCCAAGGAATTGAGGTACCTCGGCTATAAAATCTCGAAAAACGGTATTGAAACTGACAACTCGAAAATTTTAGCAATCAGAAGTTATCCACCGCCAAATACGGCTAAGAAATTATCATCCTTTCTGGAAATGTGTTCCTATTATAGAGTATTCATTAAAGATTTTGCAAAGATAGATGAACCTTGTTGGTGCTTAAACGAAAAAAGAGTGGGTTCACATGGACAGCGGAGGCGAACACGGCGTTTGAAGAATTGACACACGCATTAATTAACGCCCCTGTTCTTAAATTCCCATAAGAGGATCAAAATTTGGAAATTGCAGCAGACGCGTCAGACTACGCAGTTGGCGCAGTTCTTTCCCAAAAATGGGCAGCCAATAGCGTTTTTTAGCAAGACGCTTAATCAAACTCAACGAAATTATACCGAAACTGAGGAGGAAAACCTTTCGGTCCTATTAGCAGTGCAAAAATTTCGTGTGTACTTTGGAAGTGCTCTGGTAGCTGTGTATTCAGATTACGGGGCAGTTGGTCGTCTATACTCCGGTAAAAATCTTTCGCCCCGGCTCATGTGCTGGACTCTAAAACTGCAAGAGTTTAATTTAATAATAAAACACACGCCGGGACAAGAAAATATAGTTGCAGACTTACTATCAAGAATAAAGATCAATGAAGAAAGAAATACAATTAATTGTACGATGCTAACTGCGAAAATAATTGAATCCCGGGAAACAATAATTTCGGAATTGAAATCGGACCCAGAATATAAAGACATTTACACTTATCTGGAAGATCCCGAAAATTTTGAACATGTAGACTTAATGGCTATTCGCAATAGGCAGCCCATTATGAAATTATCGATAAATTACACGAAAACAACCAACGATAATCAAGAATTGCGGCAGGTAGTCCCAATGAGTCTACGCTTAAAAATTCTAGAGGAGCTCTATGATTCTAAATTAGGAGGCCATCTTGATGTTAGGAAAACCCCGCAAAGGGTCCGCTAAGCGGTGTATTTTCCGCAGTTATACAAAGTTGTGACGGCGTATGTCAGGTCATGTCACTTGTGTCAATTAATTAACGACGTTAATTACAACCCAGCCGGGTACTTAAATAGCATAAAGCCACTTTCCCAAATGAACTGGTTGGCATTGATTTTCTTGGTCCCTACCCTAGAACAAAGATTAATAAAAACAGGTACTTGTTAACCATCGTGGATCATTTCTCAAAATGGGTAGAAATAATTCCCCTTAAATGGGCTTCAGCAAAAATAGTAGCAGATTCGCTTCTAAATAAATATATTTCAGAATAAGGGCCCCAGTAAAAGTAATATCAGATAATGGCAGGCAATTCGTAAGTAATATATTTGAAAACCTGTGCACAGGCCTTGGCATACGCCATCTAAAAATGGTACCTTACAGACCGCAATCAAATATTGCGGAACGCGTAAATAAGAATATAGATAAAATCATTCGGGGATGTGTTAAGAATTATCATGACCGTTGGGACAGGTGTGTCAATGAATTGGGCTTTGCCTTGAGAACAGCAAAACAGGATACCACACAAAAAAACCCCTCAGAATTATTCCTAGGTAGAAAAATTATAATGCAAGTGGATAAGCTATTTTTCGTTCAAGAAACACAGCAAGAGTTTAAATTGAAAGATATACAGAAAATTATTAATGAGAACATCAAAAATTCTGATGCGGCAAGGTCGAAACAGAAGTATACTACGATAGAAAGAGACGCGACGTAGAATATACGATAGGTGAAAAAGTATTAAAAGTTAAACATTCTTTACCATCCGCACCCGAAAATAGGGTAGCCAAATTTGAGCCCAGGTTTGAGGTGCCGTTCGTTATCGAGAAAATTTAATTTTTACTTAAAGGCGGAAAATGGACAGCAAATAATTGCTAACAGGGATCAGCTGAAACCGTACTGTAGTCGTACGGATTTTCTAGTCTTAAAAGATTTATTGCAAGTTCCTAGGTGTGCGTTAAGAATATTGATTTCCCCGTCGCCTAGCAGGGATCCCCCAGCAGCAGAAAAAAAAAATTCGGAGAATACTGAAGACAGGACCGCGAAACGAACGCAACAGCTGCCACAAGGTTCAGGCTCAGCGATTGTGAAGAGAATGAAACAGACAAAAGTTTCCCTTTAACAGAAGCCAGTGCCGATGGGAAAGCAGAAAAGGCTCAAGGAAAACAATCATAGAAAACGTCCAACTCCAGAACAGAAGCCAACTTCCTCGAAAGAAGCCGCAGGAATACGCAGCCAAGATCTACGAAAAGAAAACGACCCGACGAGACAAGATCCCTTCCTTTTCAGGAAACCAGGAAAAACAAGAAAAAATTGAAAGATTCCGAGGGAAGATCCAGATACTTTAAGGCAAAGAGGAAGCCAGAGTTCCAAAACCCTCAACCAAGGAGAAAAATACACCGATTCAACGCCCGAGGAACAAAAAGAAAGGAGGGGCTCGAAGTGAATACCAGCCGCCAGAGAAGATTGAGAATTCAAGGTTTAAGATCTCCCACTTGGCAAGAATTTTGCGACAAAAGACTGGATGAGTATAGAAAAAAATATATAAGTGAAAATTTTGCTTGTTTTCTATTTTGTATTGAAAGTTCGATTTATGTCATGAGTTTAAAGTTGCTAAATACTGTTTAAAGCAAGAAAGTGAATTCGCAAGCTGCGACAATGTAGTTGTAACTATCTGTTAAACAGAAAAGATTTTTGAATTCGCAAGTTAGGGAGAATTTATTTTATAAATACCTTTCTTTTGAGAATTCTCAAGTTGCGAGAAACTAATTTGTGAATATGTTTAGTCGAAAGACTTCAAATGTGGTAACTTAAAGAGAGATTGTAGGAAAACTTTGTAAATTTCGTATAGCAACTATAACGGAGATGATGTAAAATGAATTTTAAAAGACTGCATATTAAAATGTTCTATTGAATATAGAAATGCTAATGCTAGCTTTTAAAGTACTGTAAAAGTTGAACTTGTACAAATGTAAGTAAGCATGACTCTAAATACCTTGTATAAGAGATGAATTGAATGAAAGTGTAGATTGAATGTGTTTAAAGTTAGGCTCTCCAGGCTTTCCTTTAGAATTTTAAATTAAGCTTCTATGTTAGTACATTAGAACTAGCTTTGTGTTTACGGAGTCGTCTGAGGTCTGGAATGTCTAGTTTCTAACAAATCGTAGCTGTTGGATAGTTGGTAGTGTATCTTCGCGGAAATTCAACAATAAAAAGCTAGTTTCACTTGGAACAAATTCTGGATAGCGTGGGGGGGAAGAAGATTTAAAGTTTGTTGTGAATGAAAGTGTTTGAGGCCCAAAAATAATTTCAATAATAGGATATTGGTAGCAAAATAAAATGGCTTGTGAAAAAATTTGACTAACATAGTTTCCTTCCAGATAATTTGTGAAAGAACCAAGACGGTGTAAACAGAGAAGCAGATGTTTGTCCAAGTCAATTTGTAAAATGTGAATGTTAAATTCTTAGTTTAGTATGGCTTTAGATCCTGTGCAAAGTTGGCCCTAAACAGGAAAAGTTTTAATGAGGAATTCAAGAAAGCACTATTGCTACAAGTTTAAAACTTTGATGAAAAAGAGTTTTGTAGAATTTATACTTTTAAACTAGGTCATTTTGAGAGCTTATTCTTCGAGTAATTAAATTGTAGTAGGGAAACATGTAAGGTTTTTTTAACAGTTATTTTAAGTTATGCCGCTTTCCTATTCATTCTAATTTCAGCTTACAATTTCCTGCCAGAATGTAATTTCAGAAACGCAGTGAATGCAAATAAGAGTACTATTTAAGCTGATGCTTCACCGACTTCTACAGAGAGAGACTGATTTTTCTGACTAGCGCGCGTTTGCCATTTGGCTACATTATGTCTTAGCTACTACGCTCGGCCATACTTTAGGCCCTTGTTTGGCTTCGCTGATTTAATTTAATACTTAGAGGCCAACTACTTAGAAACCGGATAGCTTTGGCTATATCTTTCAGATAGCTTTAGTTTTAATTTCATAATTATTTAAGTTGAAGCCCAAGTGGAGGCTTTGTGTAAGTTCCGAGTTAGGAACTGATTGTAGATATTCTGAGAAATAAAGGGTAGTTCACCCTTCTTAAGTCTTACGTGTTTATTCACACACTTAAGCAATTATTCGCTTGTTAGTGTTCGTGGGGTTCTAAGATAGAACACTGGAATTAAATAACTAAAACCCCACAACACTATGAAGTTCTATAAAGTGTAACCCCTATATTGACCGGCAGTAATTAATAATATTATAGAACTAACCGCTACGCGGCCAGCCTACGTCTGGCTTTTAAATGTAACGGAAAATGCCTAAAGGAAACACCAAACATTAAATTTAGAAAGTGAACAGAATTTTAGTCTGCTGAATAACTTTATCAAAAAAATAGATAAATAAATAAAATAAAATAAATAAATAAAAATAATGTTTTACATACAAAAAATCAATGAAATAAGCAATATTCGTTAATACAAATGTTAATTAACCTAATAAATAAACTACCCAACTTCCCTTTGCCTTAATTAAATTAACCAATTATTCGTCTGGGTCTTAAATGTACCGGAAACCAAATGTCCTCTCGACAAACGTTGTATCCAAGTACCTCTCGACAAACGTCAAGTATCCCTGAGAAACATTAAATTTAAAAACTGCACAGAATTATCGCCTTCATTTTTCCGAGTGGCAACAGTGCTGATATCAGCAACAATGGGCAAAAGTGATATATCATCAACAATGGTCGATTTGATGCGATTTTATCAAAAAACATAAAATAAAAAAACTCATTCGAATTTCGAAAAAATCGCTTTGAGGTGCACTGAGTGTTGTCTAAATGCGCCTACGTACCAAATTTCGTAGCTCTGGGTCTATTGGCTTACGTGCAGCACGAACGAAAGGCCCACGCACAGACAAACAGACTCCTCCTTATATATATATAGATAGATATAGATATAGATAGGTAGATAGATAGATAGATAGACAGATAGATTAATTAAACCTTTATATTTTTTTCTGCATTATACAGGGTGATTCGCCACCAGACCGACAAACTTGCAGAGTGTGTATGGGGGTACTGAGACGACTCGGAATCCCATAGGAATGCAGGGTCAAAAATGCTGTAGTTGCGAGTTACGATGCAAGCAGCAAAGAAAAAGAACAGAAACAACAACACATTAATGAGACAATGCATTTTATTGAAAGATTGTACTGTAACAAATGATCGAAACTACGACCAGAAGTCGTTTGGCAGGCTTGACAGCGAGGCTGCATGGAGTTCCTTACGTTCTGGAAGATTCCTGGCATGTCACGTATCCTCCGGACAGTTAAAGATATTTCGAGCAATGAAGTCTTCAACTGAAGAAACAGGCATCCTGTACACCTAACTCTTCATGTGATCCCAGAAGAAGAAGTCCATGCATGATAGGTCCGGTGATATTGCAGGCAATGATGAACCGGGCCATTACGACCTATCCACTGCTGTCCAAAGATTACGCCGAGGTGTCGGCGAACATCAATCGTCTAATGCGGAGGAGCCCCGTCATGCTGGTACATGGACCTAGCCGGACCTGTCATGCATGGACTTCTTCTTCTGGGGTCACATGAAGAGTTTGGTGTACGAGACGCCCGTTCCTTCAGTTGAAGTCCTTGTCGCTCGAATATCTGTAGCTGCCGGGAGGATAAGTGACACGCCAGCAATCTTTCTGAATTCCATGCAGCGCCGCATTGCCAGACGACTTCTGGTCATAATTTCGAATAACTGTTGCAGTTTGGTAGCATTGTAACAGGTAATAATAACAGGTAATAACCTGTTGCAGTTGTGGTTGTTTGGTAATGTCTCTTAGACCCCGTTGTGTATTGTCCGTTCAGACGGCAATCCCTCAAACCTGTCGCAGTACAACCTTTTAATAAAATGTTTTTTGTCCCATTAATGTGTTGCTGTTTCTGCTCTTTTCCTCTGCTTCTTTGAACAATAGCTCGCAACTATGGGATTTGCGACCCTGCATTCTTATGTGATTCCAAATCGTCTCTGTACTCCATACACACCCTTCAAGTTTGTCGATCTGGCAGCGAATCACCCTGTATTATTAGTTAATACACCAGAGGCAACTACACAAGTTATAATAAGTTAAACACTTACATTAGAGTGTTAGTTAAAGACTTAAAAACATTATAGTAATAGTTCATACAATAATGTTTCTAGCGTACGGGTTCGTAATGGATTGAATGCACAAGTCGATAAAAAGTTAACAAAACTTGTTCTTTTCACAAGAAGAAAAACAAAATGCTGAAATATTTCCTCAGAGATATTCGTGCAATATCACAATCTCTCACAGCAGTTATATTTTAAACTACTAAAATATAAACAGAACTAATTCAAAAAACAGAGAAAACTAATCCAATCTCACCGCGAATTCGCTACAATCAATAACAGCCCTAAGTAAACAACTACAGTTTACATAACAACAGCTGAGATGAGATGTTTTAATCCGGCTTTTGTAAGCTTTTTAATTAAGCACGAGGTTAGTCTGGTATTTTCTCGATTTTTCTGGATAGAAAAAAAAATTACGAGATATCTATTTATTAAATTTTAAATGCTTATCACTCTTGTACTTTTACTTTCCCGGCTAGCTTTCTCTTAAATTTAATTACAAGCTTCGTAGCTTTCTCTTAAATTTAATTAATAACTTTATAATTTTAATTACAAGTCTACTACAAATAGCTAAATAAATACAAAATCCGTAACAATAATAATTATGAAAAATTAAACCTTTATATTGCAGTGTTTCCTAAATACTTACATTATTTATACATTACATGAAAAGTTTACATGTTTGTAATAACAACACTAGTTATAATGATAAATTAAAAAGGTTAATATTATTACACTGCACTAGGTAAAAATATTATAGAATCAATTAAACCTCCAAATTTTTTCTGCATAATACTAACAGTTTACACATCAGAGATAACCAAAAAAACTATAGTTAAACCCTTATATTATGGTGTTAGTTACATACTTATGCTACATATACATTTAATTAATAGTTTATACCATAATAACTATACTAGTCGTAATAACGTAATAAGTAAGTCGACTTTACACTATAGTGTTAATTATATAAGGTATATCTCCCACATTCTTGGCGTGCCTTCGTGGTGTAGTGGTCACCACACTCAGCCGGTATTTCAGAGGTCCGTGGTTCGATTCCCGGCGAAGGCAATGCATATTTTTCATGGTTCCTGCTTCAAAAAAAATACCTAATGTCTCTACTGTGGCGCCCGAACTAAAAGGGTTGTGGGTGATGACTCTCCACACCCAGGATTTGGCAACTAGGTCCCCTAAAACCCTAGTCGCCCTTTAAGAAGGGGAGTATATAAGGTATATCTCCCACATTCTTGGCGTGCCTTCGTGGTGTAGTGGTCAGCACACTGAGCCGGTATTTCAGAGGTCCGTGGTTCGATTCCCGGCGAAGGCCTTGCATATGTTTCGTGACTCCTGCTTCGTAATAACCTAATGTCTCTACAATTAAACTTTTATATTTTTTTCTGTATCATTTTAATAGTTTATAAACAAGTTTAAAAATTTATATTATTGTGTAATTTAAATACTTATATAAATTATACACAGCCTAATTAATTATACGTTATATTAATACTAGCTATTTATGCATTTTATTAATAATTTATACATTAGTAATAACTACAACTGTTATAGCTTAAACTTTTGTCTAAATTATATAGTTAATACAGCTAGAAATAATTATAAATTATGTTAGTAGTTTATACCTTAATCATAACCAAAACGCAAATTTGAGATCTTAGTTTTCTTCGAATGGCAACACTCGGAGATGTCGCTAAGCGCCAGGAAGGTAAAAAAAAAAAAATAAGTTTCGAGCAGATGTAACACTTGTCTTAACCAGTGGATAATATCCGTGGTAGAGTAACGTAACAATAACATAACTAAGCCTACTTACTATGTATTTAAAATTCCAATTATTTTTTGTGGAAGCCACAAAACTATAATTTTTCTACCTCTGAAAGTATAATTCCTTTTGTACAATCCAAATTATAATTTTTATTGAACCTATAAAACTAAAATTTTCTTTTCTTTTGGGGAATCCCTAAAACCATAATTTTTCATGGTATCATCTAAACTCTATTTTATTTTATTTTATTTGTTTATTTTTTTTCAGAATGTCTAAAAGTATACTTTTCGATAGATTTTCGAAAAGTATAACTTTCTTTTGTAGAACTCTTGAAACGATTTTTCTTTTTTTTTTTTTTTTT
>KK118617.1:186229-248687 GCA_000611955.2 Stegodyphus mimosarum
TAGACTGAAAAATGAAATTATCTGAAATTAACCACACGCGCAGACGATATTTACAAAAGTAAAGATATTCAAACCTGAAAAGGTAAAAATATATAATATTCCATCAATAAATGCCATAAGTTTGTTTATATTTTCACTATTTTATGAGTTATTAAACATCAAAATGGGTACGGGACTTTATAAACACCCTGTATTTTGCTTCTAGACTAATGATGTTACGGATTATTTTGTCCATTATCTGAAAACAAACATTTTTATTTATATCACAGTGCTATTTAGTAGTTGTCAGCAGATAAACTATTCATATAATGTGCAAAAAATATAAGCATTTAAATGAAGTTCTAATAAAAATGATTAGTTAATATAGATATTAACACTAATTTTTAGTGTATAAATTATTATATAATGTATAATTAATATAAATATTTAATTAGCACTATAACATATAATATGTATTTAACTTAATGCAAATAAATTACTTACACGTATTTAAATTACGAGTAACTAGTTAACTACTGTTTAAATTATTAATACATTATATAATCAATATATCTATTTAATTTACATTGTAATATAAGTGTTTAATTTACCATAATTACTGTAGTTATTGCTAGTGTATAATATATTAATATAATGGATAATGCATAATTAAATAGTACACTTATTTTTTAATAGCATTAAAGTCTCTGTACATTGCTGCTTCGAATGCATCCTCTGAGTTATATAAATTATTAATATATATTGTGTTAATAGTTTATACAGTAGTAATTAGTGGTAGTTATTACTAATTTATGCTTATTTTTTAACGGTTTTAATCTACTTATCACTGTGTATAAACAAGTACTATTATTAACATAAAATTTTAGACCAAAATTTAGCTTTTAACTTATTATAACTTATTATAGCTTATATTATAATTACCAGTGTAACTTATTAAAACTAATGGTAGTTATTACTGTGCATAAAATAATGATGTAATGAAAATAATAACATATGCTACTTGGTATAGAGTTTGGTATTCTTTGGGAGCAATCAAACTCCTAAAAGATTTGGAATGAAATATCACTGTGTCTGAAGTTAATAACAAAAGTTTTCGGAAGATTTAAAAAAAAACCTTTTTATTAAATTAAACTTGAACATAAATACACGTCTTGTGCTTAACAAGATTAGCCAACCACTTACGTCGATATTGTAGAGTCATTTAGGTTATTTCGAAGCAGGGACATGAAAAAATGAGCAGTGCCTTCGCCGGGACTCGAATCCCGAACCTCTTGAATACGCACCGAGTGTGCTGACTATTACACCACGAAGGCATGCAAAGAAGGCGGAAGAAATACTTTATAACATAACGTAAAATAGAAGTAGATTTCAAATTTAAAAATTAGTGGCCAAAGGCTATTCAACCGGTTTAAAGCGAAGTTGGCTCATCATTTCTCACCGGCGTAACAATTTAAAATGACGGCAGCTATAACTCAAAGCCCAATAATACAATCGTCTCTGAGGTAGCACAACGAGCTAGTAACTTGGCCTCAAGAGTCAGAAACATGTTCTGTCTTACAATCCAAAAACCTCACGTTCACTACTCTCAGACCGATTTGCATTCTGGCAGGGAAATGGGAAGGAGAACTGACAGTAAAGTTCTAAATCATAATAACTAGTTAGATTAACGTAATGAAATATCACAAAGTGTTTAAAACACTTGAGATATTTAAGCTATTATTAAAACTAGTGTATAAACTACTAATACAACGTATAGTTAATAAGTATTATTATAATATGTAATTAACTAATACACTTACCTTTTACTAGTATCAAACTATATACTACCAAGGTATAAACCAGGTGTCGGCAATCTATGGCACGCAGTACAATTCTCAGTGGCACTTTACACCACTCTACAAAGTCTGTATAGCGAATACTGTCTTTGAGTAATAATTTATTTTCAGATGTATATTTAGTTACGTTTCTTAACGATTGGCATCACTTACCCAATTTCAGGGTCACATTCAATAATGGCGTTTAATAATTGACACAAAGAATTTATTTTCGGGGTCATATTTAATAATGGCGTTTAATAACTGAAACTTTATAAATATGAACCCATTTTTGGGTTTATATTTATAAATTGTGTTTAGTAATTGACGTAATTTATTTATTTTCTAGCACACATTTAATAATTTTCTTAGCGATTGACATAATTTATTCCTTTTCGGGATCACATTTATTAACGGCTTTTAGTAAATAAATTATTATTTTGGGGGTTCATATTGAATAATTGACATGTATGACATTACTTTCTCTAAGCAATCTATCGTATCTATCATTGGACGATCAAAGCGAGTTGTGGTCGAGGCATTTGTATCGCTTGAAAATGCAGCAAGAAAGATGGGCCTAATCATTAACGAAGACAAAACAAAATTTATGATTGCAGCTAAACTGCTGATTTATTTCACTTGAAGATAAACAGTTATACCTTTGAAACCGTAAAACAATTTAAATATCTGGGCACATTGATCACAAGTTGCAATGACATAAAAATTGAAATAAAGAATAAAATATTTATCGCTAATAGATAATACTACGGCCTTAAAAGCAACATAAATCCAAACCAATCAACGTAAAAATGAAATTAAATTTATGTAAAACTTTAATAAGGCCTTTTGCTCTTTACGGAAGTCAATGTTAGATCACAGCAGATACCAACTTTTATCAACTTTTGAAAGAAAAATCCGAAGATCTTTGGACCGGTACAACAAAATGGCATGTGGAGGATTCTTTATATTCATGAACTAATGAAAAATATAAGAAATAGGGTGAAACTGATATTGTGAGAATCTTAAAGGCATCTCGTATCAGATGGTTGGGCGATGTGTTTAGACCTGATGATGCATTTGCAACAAAAAGATAACCTTTTCGAGAATTGAGGGAGTAAGACGAAAGGGAAGACCCCCCACTAGATGGATAGATGATGTCGGGGAAGATTTAAGGTTAAGTGGAGCTAACCAATGGAAGGCTTTTGCGCCGAATGCGCCAGCTGGAGGAAGCTTAGAGACAGCCTTGGCCTGTAACAGGCTGTCGAGCACAGATAAAAATTAATGATATTCTCGCAACAGGTGCCCTGTCAACACATATACTTCATTTGCCTTTGGGTATGGATATGATGATAGGCCACCTGATGGTAAATCAAAGATGAATTATGTTGACCTTGTTATAGCGGCAACATGCCATTTAGTCGACACAAATATTCAACTGAAAGCAGGTTTAGAGAATAATACGTTAGCATGTGTTTAGACGGAGACATGCGACAATACTTTAAGAAAATTCGCATTTATTTGACGAAAGGCTTGCACAGTAAGAACGCGTTGTAATCTGTAACATAGAACTACCTACTTTTTTGTCTTTATTTAATGCTAGACATGATATGAAAATAAAATTCAGCAAAGGGAAAAAACCAAAGATGTTTTAGAATTTTAATAAAACTGCTGCTGCTTCCAATGCTGCTGCTTCCAAGTGCGTTCTGGAAAAAGTCTTTAGATTTCAAAAACAATAAGCAGAAAGATTTTTGCATCAGTGGCAGAAGAGAAACGGTTTTACATGGAATGCAGTGGGTGAACGTTTACTTTGCTTATTTTGTTTTAAAGACTCTGATAATTATTATATTTATTTTTATCATAATTATGCATGCAGATTTATGAATTTTTATTTAATGCAAACTGCGATATTCAAATAAATCAACGATTTGCTCTCAATGCACGGAGAAAGGACAAAAACAAAGAAAATGGAGGCCTTTATCCTCCGTTCGAGGTAAGACTCCACCATTGCAAAGTTTAATTTATAACTGGGAGAAAGCATCTTTATTGTGGCTTCTGTCATGTCCAGTAGCCACTAATTTGCATACAGGTTGCGGCATTCTTAGTAAGATGGCGGGTCTATGATCGGCGCCACTGGAAATTTCCCGAATTCCCGATTTTCCTTACCATTCTGTGTTACGTAGCTTTCACAGAAGCGATGCCAACCTGCTAGAGTTAAAATGATGCTATGAAACCGAAATCGTCTGCCTCGAGCTTCTAAGTTGACCGTTCGGAAAGAAAAAGACCCTATTTTCCTTTCCGGTCTTGGCTTTTTCGTGTTTTATTTTATTTACCTCCCTTGGAACGAGTTTATCGTCTGTTTCGTGGATGGAATTTACGACCTTTCGAATAGGAAGGAGAAAAGAGGAAGTTGTTCCATAAATAATAGAACGCGCAGGCATGGAGAAAATAACACTCTTTATTGTTCTTCTTGACGAAGGAATGTTTTCCATCGTGTGGAATTCGATGATAACTCTAAGGATATAATTGTATTTTAATTACTAAAACTGGTTTGAAATTCTTTATATAAAAGAATCAAGTTTAATCATATAAGTTACTGCCAATCTATACAACTTTAATTTATATCAAGTTATTGTTTTCGATCGTATCTGGTTAATACCAAATTATTCTGTTGAATTGATGCCAAATTATTAATAAAAAAAATCTTAAATATTTCGGATTTTAAGTCGCCCAAGTGGTGTATTGAAGGTTTTTTACACTCTCGCTAAGCTCATTGTGTACCAAGCCCGCGGTTGCACTCACTCCTGCTCATTTTTTTTGGGGGGGGGGGTTAAAGCATCCTTTTCTTTCCACTTACGGCACATAACACTTCAAAATCACCAAATTTTTAAAAGATGCATGTGTTTAGAATTCCTGATTCAGAGTTATGTGTTGGCATGATATTTTTATATTTCCCAGGTCATAATATCAATATTCAGTTTTGTTAATAACATGAATAACAAAAATAAATATTTTCTGCCTTTTATTAAATTTTTGTGTGTTAGCATAATTCATTAAATATCGCGTTCTTCGCACTTAAGCCACATTAAATTCAATTCATCGGTAAAGGCACAAAATATTTAAAAACAGCATATCTTTAGACTTATCGATAGCTTGTTCGAGGTTGCCATACATATTTTTGCATTCGCTAGATTATTTCTTTAAAAAAAATTAACCGCGGCCAGCCGCCTAAAATTTTTATCATGAAAACGAAAACATACGTAATGATTGTAATGGGTCCAGCTAGTGTAATTTCATAAAAATAATTAGACATCTTGAGATTTTAATGTATTTGTATTTAATGAAATCAGATTAAAAAGTAGAAAAACATATTCTTAATTCAATTACTATTACAGATGCTAGCATCAAACCATTAAGTTAATTAATTGCTATATTAAAAAATAATAAATTAAATGAAATTTACTCAAAAACAATATGCTTTATTTTATGACCCAAATGAGTAAAACCGCTTAATTTAACCGCTTAATAAAGTGAATATAACCGCTTTTCAGAAAAAAATAATTTCATTTTTTAGCCCACGGTAATAAGAATTTAATTTCTTTGTTTTATTTAAATTGAAATTTATGAGTTTAAGGAAAAATTAAATTGTTTAATTTTGTCCGAAAAATGTACAATTAACTCACGCGAGTGAAAGGCTTTATTCCGTTACATTTATATTTACACTTTATATTAGAAGTTAATTTATGCGTTTAAGGGCACTTAAATTACTTACATTGTTTAATTTTTCCCAAAATATGCATGTTTAACTCACGTGAGTGAAAGAGATTATTTCATGGTTTTATTTTAATTGAAAGAGAAGTGTATTGTGCAATTTAATTTTATGACTGCATTTAATTTTATCACGTGTGTAAAATTCATTCCATTGTTTTATTTTGATTGAAACAGTATCATTCCATTAATTTGTTTTAGTTGAAAGAGAAATGAATTATGTGTTTAGGAAAAATAAATAATCGCTTTACATAATTTTGTTCAAAAACAAGATGCTTCATCTTATGGCTCATGTGAAAAAAAAAATTATTTTGTTTTATTTTAGTTAAAGTGGGCGCTGTATTTAGGAAGAAATGGATTAGTATGTGTTTAGCGAAAATAAAGCAATCATCTTGCTTAATTTTGTCCAGAAATAAGATGCTTCAATTGATAGCTCACGTGAAATAAAAAACCATTTTTTTTTGTTTTTTAAAAATTGTTATCTCACTTGAATGAAAAAGTAATAATTTCTTTGTTTTAGTTAAACTTAGAAGTGGGGTCTGTCATTAGGTTTCGTTTAGTTGATTACGGTAAAGCACACGGAGGGCTATCTGCCTAAGGAGATGAATGCCTTTGTGGAGGACTTCCTAGGGTGAATTAGCTTGTATACGTGTTACAGATGGGGGAAAACCACAAAAATGTCCATGCTGCCAGCCTATTCGCCCAGAGTCGGGTCCCGGACTGAACTACCCAGTGTTCAGCGACTTCACCGCTCGATCGCTGTTGGGCGCTCTGTTATTAGGAAATAAAAGATAATTAGGTTAATTGAATTAAATAATTTTTGCATTTATTTGAAAAAGTTCTTGTGATAATTTTCATTATGTAGTTCTTAACTTAAAGGGTTTATATTTTTACCGGTGCATTTTGATGTTAGAAGTTAGAACTAATCAATGTAACATATATACAACATTTATTTTTATCTTTAGAATAACCGGCTTCATTACAACTACATAGTCTCGAGCTCACAGCTCGGATAAATAATAACTGGTGTTGCCAGATTCGATAGTAAATGATATAAAATAACGTGCAATATAATAGAGTAAATATTAAAAATACACAAATAAACAATAATGAAGTTTTACATAGTTTAAAATATATGTAACCGTCACATTTTGCGATGTTGAAAGAACTCGCCAATCTTTCACCAAAGACTGTAAGGTTATCGAAGAACGTCAGAGTCGCCACAGTAACCCCCTCCCAGTGTCAACTGGAGGAGGACTGCCGACGATCAGGTTGACACGTACCTTTGCGGAAAGCGCACACGACGACCAGAGCGGGTCGTTTGGATTGTAGGAATGTCTGCTTGATTGTCGGCGTCCATTTTGTCCGGCAGCAAGAAAGCAGGTTTAACTCTATCAATGGACACACAAATGTCCTTGCCTTGTCGCTGCAGGGTAATCTGCTTCTCAGTCAGTTTAATCACAGCATAAGGTCCGTCGTAAGGTGGTTGTAAGGGTCTTTTCATAGCATCCTGTCTCAAGAATACGTGAGTACACTTGGACAGTTGCACAGTTGCACACGAACACTGTCTTGCTTCCGTGAGAAGATGTAGGCACGGGTTTAAGATTATGCATAGTTTGTTTTAATTGCTGCACAAACTCGGAGGCATTGTTCATGTCCGTATCTTGGAAAAAATCACTAGGTAGACGGAGAGTTGTACCGTAGACGAGTTCAGACACAGTAGCGTTAATGTCCTCTTTAATGACTGAGCATAAGCCAAGGAGAACAAAAGGGAGAGCCAGCGTCCAGCGTGGATTGGCATGAGCCATAAGCGGAGCCTTGAGTGACCGATGTGTGCGCTCAACGAGGCCATTGGCTGAAGGGCGGTATGGCGTGGTTCGGATCTTTTTAATACCTAAGCACGCACATAATTCGCGAAAGAGATGTGGTTCAAATTGACGGCCCTGGTCTGTTGTAATGACACCAGGAACGCCAAATCGTGGTGCCCACTCACGGATTAATGTTGCTGCTACTGTCTCCGCTGTCATGTCGGTGATAGGATACGCCTCCGGCCATCTGGTAAAACGATCAATGGCAGTTAATCAATACGAAAAACCTTGCGAAGGAGGCAGGGGTTCTACAATATCAAGATGGAGGTGGTAGAAACGAGAATCTGGAACCTTGAAAGAACCCAGTTTACTGTTTGTACGCCGTTGAATTTTGACTCTTTGACAGGGAATGCATGTACGAGTCCAACCCTGAATATCTTTACGCATAGACTTCCAGACGAATTTTTTAGAGATGAGTTTAGTAGTAGCTCGAACTCCAGGATGCGAGAGGTTGTGCACTGAAAGAAAGACTTTTCGTCGCATAGTAACAGGTACATATGGACGCACCGTACCCGTGAAAATATCACAGTATATTTCTGTAGTTGATTGTGGCATCCGTAACTTTTTGAGCTGAAGAGATTTGTCCGGAGAAGAAATAATTAGTGCTTTTAATTCATCATCGCCCTGTTGCATTTCTGCAAATTCCTCATAATCTATAGTATTGGGGGCAACAATCGGTGATATTCGAGAAAATGCATCCGCTGGTACATTATCGATGCCGCGGATGTACCTAATATCGGTGGTGAATTGCGAAATGAAATCTAAATAGCGCAGCTGTCGTGGGCTAGCCTTGTCTAAGTTTTGATTAAAGGCGAATGTTAAAGGTTTGTGATCGGTGTATAATATCAGTACGCGACCCTCAGTCATATGCCTGAAGTATTCAACAGCGGAATAAGCTGCTAGAAGTTCGCGGTCAAAAGTACTGTACTTAGTTTGAGCTGGGGTTAACATTTTAGAGAAGAATCCTAAAGGTTTAAAACCGTTGTTGGTGATTTCATTTAAGGAGGCACCAATTCCAAAATCGCTTGCATCAGCCGTCAAGGCGAGGTCAGCATCCTGTGATAATCACGTCCGGGTCACCAATGTAGTTTTTAACTTAAAGGGTTTATATTTTTACCGGTGCATTTTGATGTTAGAAGTTAGAACTAATCAATGTAACATATATACAACATTTATTTTTATCTTTAGAATAACAGGCTTCATTACAACTACATAGTCTCGAGCTCACAGCTCGGATAAATAATAATTGGTGTTGCCAGATTCGATAGTAAATGATATATAATAACGTGAAATATAACAGAGTAAATACTAAAAATACACAAATAAACAATAATGAAGTTTTATATAGTTAAAATATATGTAACCGTCACATTTTGCGATGTTGAAAGAACTCGCCAATCTTTCACCAAAGACTGTAAGGTTATCGAAGAACGTCAGAGTCGCCACAAGTATATATAATATAATAATAATAATAAGTCTTTCGTTTCTTTCTAACGTATTCTTTTTCTTTTTTCTTTTCTAGAACTTGAAAAACCAGATCATGACGACCAACGTTTGGGTCAATCAGGTAAGAATACTTTCGAATATTTTACACTCTTTTTAGAATTTACAACTTTCAGGTACTCAATCGATCTAAGAATAAAGCGATATTATGCTTGATTTCAGATAAATTCTAGAAAGAAGAACACTGGGGTGGGGGGCATTTTATGATCATTGACTAATAAAGCATTTCCCACTGAACGTTCTCATTGTTCAAAATATAATGATATTTAATTCTCATCAGAGCATAACTTATTCTTTTTCTTTATTTTGCTTTTTTTAATAAAGTGTCGGATTTATATTTTTAAGGTGGATTTTGTTTATAATACATTCAAGTGATAAATTTTGTGAATTTTTGGAACCTATTGAAAACTAATTTTCAAGCAAAATTTATTATATAGTGTTGAATATTATAAACCATCTATATAACAATAAAATACGAAATAATTTTAAAACATTTTTATAAACCTCATATACACACGTATCATATACGCGTCTTTATTATTAAGCTAGTCATCCTCTTAAAATAGTTATCATAAAAAATAGAAAACATATAATGATTTTAATGAGTCCAGCTTGTTTCATTTCGTAACAGTATTTAATATTTCAAAATTAGACATCTCGCGATTTAAATGCATGCTTAATCAGTCAGAATAAAAAGCGGAAAAAATATTCTTTGTGAACTGCGCCTATTACTTCGTTGCACAATCGCAAACACACATTTGAAAGTTAAATATATTACGCCTTACTAAATCGCAACACACTAACGTGTGAAAAATAAAAGTATTTTATTTCAATCACTGGCAATACTAAGCCAACGGATATTTCTAGTAAAAAGAGCGGGTTGGGGCGCATTTTATGATCAGTAACCTTAAAAACCTTTCCTATTGTTCGAAATATCTCTAATCGGTAGACATCTTGGACGTTGCTAGATTGGTGGATGATTTCTCGTATCATTTCTATGATGAACCAAATTGGTTAGACCTGCGTCAGAAGATGTTAGGGAGAAAGTATTTTGAAATTCTTGAATGACACATTCAGCAGCACTCCTCTTTTCATCATTCATACGCATACTGCAGTAACTCCGATGTTATTAGTGTCTCCGAAGACATCGATTCTAGACGATTACAGTTTCGTTTACGGCAGGTCGCTGGAATACAAGCTGCAACCACTTCACCTTTCCTAAGATGACTACAACCTTACAATTTATTTTTACTTTAATAAAGATTTTTTTGAACGCCATATGATACGTAATTGACACAGAATGCTTTATACGTTCTTAACGCTTTATTTTTTTATAATGTTAAACTTGCAAATGGCAAAACGTGAACATTTTCGCCATTTTAAACATTTCTGTAGCTGGAAGTATTAATGTCTGCAATCAAGGATTGCGAAAATAAAAACCTATGTGTGTAATCATATATACATATATATAACACAGAATGTCTATTCTATGACCTCCATTATTTGTTTCTTCATAAATCTTTGGTATTTTACGTAAAATTATTCGTTAATTTCAGCATTCGTATTCCTGAACTGTTACACAATTAGTAAAAGTTACTCGTTAAACACTAGTTTACATTAACTTAATACTCGTTGAAATTAATAAAGACTTCTACATACTATTAGAACAGCATTTTCTTCCATTTCTCCCTAATAGTTAGAGAACATATCCAAAGACTTAATGACGAACAATGGTTTAGAGTGAAAAGAAAATGGAATGTTTTGGCTGTTCTTTGGAAAGCCTTTCTTCTGGAACGACGGACACGAAATACTCGGGAGAAGCGAAGAACTTTTTTTTTTCATTTTCTTTTTCCTGGAGAAGTTTGTTATTTTCGTTCAACGGAAACTATTCGCAAGCCACTCCTCTTTCTAATTCACAAGTGTAGAGCTTTCAAATAAATGTGGGCAGGAAAGTTCGTTCGAGTTCTGCTTCGATAAGTCTGAAAATATATTTTGGAAAGCCTAGATTAATGCATTTTCTGATACCCGAAAGGACGTTGAAAGTTCTAGCAAGGTTAAGTAACATGTTATCGTGGAATTCAAAATTCAAATAGATGCCGTTATCTAAGCCAGAGTTGGGCATAATTCAGTTACAATGCTATTTATTAACAATTAAATTACAATGTAATTGCAGATATAATTAATTAACTTAATTACATTGTAACTGCTGTTCCATTGTAATACCAGTTACTTATATTTACAATCACAATCAAAGCACTTATATTGTAATTGTAGTTTATCCTTCAGTTACATCATACAATTACAATGTAATTGCAGATACAGTTAATTCAAGTACAATATAATTTTATTATAAATTGTACATGTACAACATAATTTTAATTGCAGATAACTGAATTTCGATGTAATTGTAATTGCACGATTTGTAATTACAATTGAATGAACAATAAAATTATAGTTATAATTATACTGTATACATGCATTAACTGAAATTCTAATGTAATTGGAAATAAATTTTTAGTACTTCCAGTTTATTGCATCTTGACGAAAACGCACTATTTACACTTATGATATAAAATATTGTCTTCCGGAAAACAAAATCTGCGGACACGATCATGTATCTGAAACTGATGAACGAAATGAACGCAAATAATCTAGAAGCACCTTTTGGGAAATGCTATCGGTGCGCGAAATATAAGATTTTAATTAAACATTCATGTGCTTCGCGTACAGCAGTTTCTCAGAATATTATGAATCTGCAAGGCATAAAATCTTTAATATATTTTTTTAATTTACGCTATCTTTTATTAACTTAACAAAGCAGGTGATTCATTGTACGTTAAAACCATAACGAATGCAGCTATAATTGCAATTATAACATAATGGCATTTAGAATTACGATATAATTGCAAATGCAACGTAAGTTCTAGCTTAGCAGCAACCGAAACGTTAAGACGTTTTTTGAATAGTGGTAGATTGATTCGGGTCCAGTTCCGGTGAACAATCTAGATGTTTAGATATCTTTATGTAGCCGTTCCTCAATAAACATGAACGCCGGCTAGCTTTAAAAGTATTTATTAACAAAGCACACAGGAAAGGGTACAAGGAAATATACATAAATATTAAACATGTAACGGAACTACAGACATTCATTATTTGATAACCTAACGTCATCGCGGCTGGAGGTCGACTGACTTAGACTGTTCGTCTTCGCCACTCGGTGGCATTCAATATAATTCGGTTACGGTTAAATAGTTCTGTTACATCCTCCCCCTCTGACTTCGTAGACGTCTCGTCAAGAAGTCAGGAACAGACCTTTGTCTACGTTGTGCAGCGGGTGGAGAACAAGATGGACGCGCTCGGGTGTGATGAGCAGTAGCTTTAGTTTCAAGAGCATCTTTTGAAACAGACACAGATTCGGTTGGTAGAACACGTTTCGGGCGTCCTCTCTTCTTTAAAGGAACCACTGGAGTTACACGAGCTGAGGTCTGAAACTTGCTTCGATCTTGATGCGGTTTCTTGATTTAGACTTGATAAAACCAGTTTTTCCGCACACATAGCATGTTAAAGGAGGTCGGTTTTCCTCTCTTTGCTGTTGTCCACAATTTGAAAAGGTTTTACTTGTTCTCTGTACGTCAGTTGTTCGATTTTCTACTTTGGATTTGGATGGATTAGTAGCTTTGAAAGAATAGCTCCGCTTGCCAGGGAGTTGAGTTTTATAGTTCGTATTTTTAACACCTACAGCTTCATAATCATCCAATTTCTGTATTAATTCAGGTGAACTCTTAATTTTCCCCCAAGAATAAATAAAACTCTCCTTGACATGACTACTGACACTTCTTTTAAGCTGATCCGTCAGGACCAAGTCTTTGAGCGATTCAAAGTCTGTAACATCGAGGCTGTGTAGCCATTCTTCCAGATAATTGTTTAATTCGTAAGCAAAGCCTTTCCATAAGGTTCCAGGCTGTCTTTAGTGTGTGGTTAGTTTATCTCGAAATGATTCAGCATTTAATTTGAATCTTTGGGGCAGAATCGTTTTGATGTATGAATAATCTTCTAATTTGTCCTTCGGTTCTCTTAAAATAATTTGTGAAATGTCTATAGGCAGAAGAGGTAGGAGATGAGTGATGTAATCTGTTTGTTTTATATTAACTTTCTCACATTGTCTTTTGCAGGTAAGTTGTAATGTCAGAAGTTCCTGTAAATTTAGGGATTAGGTGTTGAATATTTGTTTCAATAGCTGCATTTGAAACAAAGGCGGTATAGTTAGGATTTGAGCTAGCAGTTGCCAGATTTAATTTTAAACGTTCCAATTCTACCAAAAGTTCTTGTTCTTTTCTTTGGCGTATTTCTAGATCGTTGCTTTCACATTCTTTTTGTTGTCTAGCTTCGATTCTAGAACATTCTTGGTAAAATTCTAGAAGATTCTTGGTAAAAGCTTCATCATAAGTGTCAGATTTGACGATAAGATCTTTAAGGTCTATCACTCGCATAGTATCGTTTACTGTGAAACCCAGCTCTATGGCGAGAGTCTTTAAATCCTCTTTTCGCCCGAAGGGAGAGGAAAAGATGAAGTTGAATTTGTTGCTATTTCGATGTTATTCACAACACAGTTTTTATACTTATACTATTTTCAAATTAATAAATAAACTGTTTACCTTTAAAATGTATATACCGCTATTAAACAGCATGTAAGCAATGTTATACATACATTTATATACCACTATTAAACAGCATTTACAAACGCAAACAATGTTACTGGCAAAGTTATCACATCTGAATTGCAAAAATATCATAAAATACCCCTATAAATTCAATTTGTATCCAGAAAATGACATATTGTAGCCGTTCCTCAATAAACACGAACGCCGGCTAGCTTTAAAAGTATTTATTAATAGAGCACACAGGAACGGGTACAAGGAAATATACATAAATATTAAACATATAACGGAACATTAAACATTCGAATTACAGACATCTACTATACGAGAACCTAACGTGTTCGCGGCTGGAGGTCGACTGACTTAGACTGTTCGTCTGCGCCGCTTGGTGGCGTTCAGTATAATTCGGTTACGGTTAAATAGTTCTGTTACATCTGAGCCGATCTCCAGCAACCAAAAGTTAAATTCGGGAGTAAAGGCTTATGAAAGCCAAACCGAAATTCGCAACGTACTAATGCGCCATTTTGGGATCAAATTTCGTTGGGCGCCAGTTGTAGCCGTTCCTCAATAAACACGAACGCCGGCTAGCTTTAAAAGTATTTATTAATAGAGCACACAGGAACGGGTACAAGGAAATATACATAAATATTAAACATATAACGGAACATTAAACATTCGAATTACAGACATCTACTATACGAGAACCTAACGTGTTCGCGGCTGGAGGTCGACTGACTTAGACTGTTCGTCTGCGCCGCTTGGTGGCGTTCAATATAATTCGGTTACGGTTAAATAGTTCTGTTACAATATAATAATTTGCTCAAATATTTGTATACTACTTGGCAAAACATAAATAAATGTCTTATCATAAGTTTTTATTCAAACTGAAATCTTCTAAGTTTTAATCCTAACAAACCATTAAGCCATAAACAACATTAATTCTTTTACCTTATTTAAAAAGTCATTTTATTTTATTCATAATCATTTTCTTTCATTTCAAGACATTCATTAACGGAAAGCAATATATTCTTAAAGTACACTACAAGCTCAAAAGTTCGTCGAAAGAAAAATCATCAAGTACAATATTTTATTTTACATAAAATAAAACATTCATTGAATAGTAACAGCACTCACAGGAAACGAAATAAAATATAATCAAAAGACTGGGCATAAACACAGCATAACTCATCTAGCTTAACATTCCGTGAGGGGGAAGAAAAAACATCTGCTGCTGTAAGTTAAATCGAAACTACTAAATTTTGGTGAAGGAAGTCATTGAATATAATCGAAACTTTTATCATTTGAACGTACATTTAGTTTGATAACCGTATCCACAAGTTAACATAATATGCATATTAACATTTTAAAATAACAAATTAACAACAGTTCAAAAATAACCGTCTGGTTAAAGAAAGCCGTTTGCTTTCGTTTTATGCTTTTACGTAGTATCAATAAACCAGATTCCAGTAAGAAATTTACATTTGCTTTAAGAAGCAGCTTGTAACAAATAATAAAGTTAAAAAGAATTTTAACTAAACATTAATTTAAAAGACACTTATCTTTTATTCCACTGAAAGTTGTTGACTCTGCAGTTTATGTGCGAGCAGCACGACACGATAGTTTATATGAACATTTAGTGTTGTAAACCATCAATTGACTAGCAGTCGACACCTGGAAAGAAAATGAGCTGATCTCTAGCAACCAAAAGTTAAATTCGCGAGTAAAGGCTTGTGAAAGCCAAACAGAAATTCCCAACATTCTAATGCACCATTTTGGGATCAAATTTCGTTGGGCGCCAGTTGTAGCCGTTCCTCAATAAACACGAACGCCGGCTAGCTTTAAAAGTATTTATTAAAAGAGCATACAGGAACGGGTACAAGAAAATATACATAAATATTAAACATATAACGGAACATTAAACATTAGAATTACAGATATCTATTATATGATAACCTAACGTCATCGCGGCTGGAGGTCGACTGTCTTAGACTGTTGGTCTTAATCATTACCTCGTATTCCGAAAACCAACAAAATAGAACCGAGGTCCTATTCCATTATTCCATGCACCATTATTCAGGCGTCACGCCTGCTTTGAGCACTCTAAATTTTTCAAAGTAAACTTGCCGGTCACCCAAGACAACCGGTGAAGATCATCAAAAGAAGCCGGCTGGCTGTTCAGAACAGGCAGTAACCACCGGTAGGCGGACCACCCCCAATAATAACGTTATTCAATTTATGGAAAGACTTTGCTTACGAATTAAACAATTATCTGGAAGAATGGCTACACAGCCTCGATGTTACAGACTTTCAATCGCTCAAAGACTTGGTCCTGGCGGATCAGCTTAAAAGAAGGGTCAGTAGTGATGTCAAGGAGCATTTTATTTATTGAGGAAAAATTAAGAGTCTATCTGAATTAGTACATAAACTGGATGATTATGAAGCTGTACGTGTTAAAAATACGAACTATAAAACTCAACTCACTGGCAGGAGGAGCTATTCTTTCGAAGCGATTAATCCATCCAAACCCAAAGTAGAAAATCGAACAACTGACGTACAGAGAACAAGTAAAACCTTTTCAAATCGTGAACAACAGGAAAGAGAGGAAATCTGACCTCCTTTAACATGCTATGGGTGCGGAAAAACTGGTTTTATCAAGTCTAAATGTCCAGACTGTAACCCCCCAAAGACTACAGATTCATCTAATTTTGGCACTATCCAAATCCGATCCCGTTTAGCTTCCACACGGACTGCTGTATTTCAAATTCGTATTGGAGGTATTTCCGGTACAGCTTTTGCCAACACTGGTGCTAATCACTCAATCGCAGGTAAATCCCTCTATCATATTCTGAAACAACAGAATGCAGTATTTGGAAAGACAACACTACAGGTGTCTTTCGCTGATGGTTTGGTACCTGAAAAAGAGGTACTACGCACTGAACAAATTATTCATCTTGAAGTCAGAGAATTCAAAACTGCGCTCCTTGTGTTGCCTGATGCCAAAAATAACTTCACTCTGTTAGGAATTGACTTTCTTAAAAAAGCTAGAATTGTTTTAAATCTTGCGGAAAAATAAGTGGAACTTTTTTGACGAACCTCAAGCAAAATATAGCTTCGTGAAACCTCATCAATCCCAAACATTGGAAGAAACTCCGGTTGTTGTAAACATTTGCCAACTACGGGAAAAAGAAGGACAGCAATTAACCACATCCCAACGGCTTGCAACGAATGCATTGCTTAACAAATATCACACAGTCTTCAAAGTAGGGGAAGAGGCCACTCCATTCATTGAACTTCATATTAACACAAGAAACAGCCCCCTGTTTCAGTCCCTCCATATCGGATGAGTCCAAGTAAGAAAGAACTATTGAAAAAAGGACTTGATTCCCTTCTAAAACAAGGTATCATAAAAGAATGTGAAAGCCCCTATGCTTCTCCTGTGGTTTTGATTCCCAAACCAGGGGAAAAGTGCGGCTATGCATTGATTATCGTAACCTAAATGCTCAAACCGTCCCAGACACTTATCCTTTGCCACGCATAGATGATTTGTTGAATGAAACAAAACCCACACCTTATATGTCTACTATTGACTTGAAGTCAGGTTATCATCAGGTGAAAGTAGCTGAAGAAGATCAAAACAAGACTGCTTTTGTTTGCCCTTTTGGTACCTATAAATTTACCCGAATGCCTTTCAGATTGAGAAATACTCCTGCCACCTTTTTTAGATTGATAGATAAGTTCAGTTCTGAACTGAATAATGTATTTGCGTCGTCATATTTAGATGATATCATCGTGCTGTCCCCTACCTTCCAAACACATCTTTCTGACTTAGAACACGTTTTCCAACGTCTATCGTTATTCAAGCTCAATGCCAACCGAGAAAAGTGCCACTTCTGTTGTGAAAAAGTGAAATATTTAGGCCATTACATTACCAAGGATGGTATAACTGTTGATCCACAGAAGACTGCTGCCATTGCAGAGATGCCATCGCCAAAAACTGTTAAACAAGTACAATCTTTCGTACAAACCTGTTCCTGGTATCGTCGATATATTCCAAACGTTTCTCAAATAGCCAAACCTTTAACGGATTTAACGAAGAAGGAAGGTATGGAAGTGGGAAGTACAACAAGAAAATGCTTTCCAACAGCGGAAATCAAAATTAATTAGCCCTCTGATTCTTAAGCAAGCTGATGGAACGAAGCCTTTTATCATTCGAACAAATGCTAGCAATGTAGCCATTGAAGCAGTATTGCTGCAAGGGGAGAAAAATGAGGAACACCCAATAGAATATGCCAGCCGCTTGCTTTCCTTATCAGGACGAAACTACTCCACCATAGTAAAAGAAGCCTTAGCAGTAGTATGCGCACTCAACAAATTTAGAAGATATGTCGAAAGCCAGTTTGTCACAATCACCTCTGACCACCAACCATTGAAGTGGCTGATGTCTTTAAAGACATCAACTGGTAGGCTCGCAAGATGGACCTTACAAATTCATTCCTACAATCTGACTATCAATTACATTCCTGGACGATTGAACTTTATTGCTGATCTATTATCTCGTCCTAAAAGTGAACACTCAAGTACAGATTCTTGCCCAGTCTGTGCTGTCTCTGTCGAAATCCCTACCATCAGTCCTGCAGAATTACGCCAATCACAGCTAGAGGATGATGATCTTCGGAAGATCATTGAAGCTTCGGAAGATTTTGAAAGTCCTGAGAAAGAAGTAGACTGTGCAACTTGGACTGGAAGAGGATACGTTATGAACAGAGGAGTGTTGTATCGATATTCTCCTGATTCGGAAGAAGAAGAAGCTCAACTAGTTATATCTCAACAAAGAAAAGCAGAAATCTTGAAAGAATATCATGATTCGCCAACGGCCGGTCACTATGGGTCTGAAGGGAATTTTATCGCATAGCAAAAGGATACTACTAGGTTGGAATGAGAAAAGATATAGCAGGCTATGTCAAAAGCTGTCTTGAATGCTGCCGTTATAAAGCCTCTAATCAGAAGCCCTCTGGCTTACTTCAAACTCCTGTCTATGCTCAACGCTTTGAGACCTTGTCAATTGATCTTTTCGGGCTTCTTCCTGAAACACCATCGGGTGAAAAATGGATTTTTATTGGGCAGTACTGTGCCACGAAGGGGACAGAACTACTTGCTTTAAAGGAAGCAACGGCCAGAGAATGTGCCACTACTCTTTTGGAAGAAGTTGCCCTTCGATTTGGGTTACCCAGAAAAATAATAAGTGATAATGGTGCACAATTTACTAGTGCTGTTATGCAACAGCTATGCTATATCTTGAACATTCATAAGAGTCTTACTCCTGTCTATCACCCACAGTCCAACCCAGTTGAAAGAAAAAATAGAGATCTGAAACCTCGTTTAGCAATACTTGTTGATAATGACCATCAGTCATGGAAGGATAAACTGCCATTAATAAGGTTTGCTTTGAATACAGCCAGGTGCGATTCAACTGGACATTCTGCTGCATTTCTTCAATTTGCACGTGAGTTACGAACCTTAGATGATGTAAAACACGATATAAAAGCCGTAATTGAGAACCACAATTTTATTTCCGAAATAACTTCATATTTGAAACGTTTTGCAAGAAATGTACAACAAGTACGAGAAAGAGTCGAATTACATTAAGATAAGCAGAAACGAGATGCTGATAAGAAACGAAAAGAAACTCCGAAATTTGCTCCTGGAGATAAAGTTTGGGTTACTTTCCACCCAGTCAGCAAAGGTCCACTAAAGAAAACTGTTAAATTCATGCGTAAACGAGATGGTCCCTATGTAATAGTGACTGCAAAATCTCCAACTACTTATTTCGGTCGATCGGCAATATCATAATATAGCCGATCTTAACGAACCAGACAAAATTCTTGGCAAATATCATGTTTCAGCCTTGAAAGCGTATCAAGATCGAAGTAAGTTTCAGACTTTAGCTCGTGTAACTCCACTGGTTCCTTTAAAGATAAGAGGACCCCCAAAACGTGTTCTACCAACCGAATCTGTGTCTGTTTCAAAAGATGCTCTTGAAACTAAAGCTACTGCTCATCACACCCGAGCCGTCCATCTTGTTCTCCACCCGCTGCACACCGTAGACAAAGGTCAGTTCCTGACTTCTTGACGAGACGTCTACGAAGTCAGAGGGGGAGGATGTAACAGAACTATTTAACCGTAACCGAATTATATTGAACGCCACCGAGTGGCGAAGACGAACAGTCTAAGACAGTCGACCTCCAGCCGCGATGACGTTAGGTTATCATATAGTAGATGTCTTTAATTCGAATGTCTAATGTTCCGTTATATGTTTAATATTTATGTATATTTCCTTGTACTATATTTCCTGTGTGCTCTGTTAATAAATACTTTTAAAGCTAGCTGGCGTTCGTGTTTATTGAGGAACGGCTAAATTTATAGTTTTTCTTCCATAAATACAAAGGTAACCTACATGCATATTTTCTTAACAAATGCACACGTATTTATTTTTATGCGAAATATTTTATGCATAAACAATTCGTTTTTAGCAAAACTTACTTTTTAATTTACAACTATTTATTGTAATAAATATGCTTTGTATTTAATAAAGGCCTATTTCTTTGTCAGTACCATTACTGGAAGCTGCAGTTCTCACTTTAGTTAAACAGGAGGGTCTCGGATAGAAAAATAATGCCATTTTTGTGCTGGCAATTATCATATGCAGAGACTTCTTTTTAATAATACACTGGTGGACAATTGCTAAGGACGGATGACAAAAACAGCGATAGAAGCAGATACCATTCATTTTTACAATACGAGAAACATGCGTACATTCACGCAGCTTTTTCATTATTTAATTTCTTTAAATATAGTACAGGGCGAAAATATTTGGTAGTAACAATTTGAAAAGTGATACAGGCTTTTATAGCGATTTAACACAAAATGCCGTTTCGAGACTAATACCCCATCTGGGTTAACGCCCTTTTGGGCTAAAAATATTTGTACCTGAGGCTGTGGAAAATAATTCGGGCAAGTGCATGTACTTGTAAATAGATAATGTGAAAAAGATAATGTGATAACGTTTGGCCTATTTTGCAGTTATCCAGATATTGTCCAGATTCTTGGTAGACGTTAAGCGAATTATCTCTTAAGTAACAACTGAAATTTGAGAATGGTGTTATAAGGTATTTCTCCCTCCTTCTTCGCATGCCTTTGTGGTGTAGTGTTCAGCACGCTCGACGCGTAACCGAGAGATACGGGTTCGATTCCCGGCGAAGGCGTTGCTCATTTGTCAATACACCTGCTTTCAAAAAATACCTAATATCTCTACGGTGGTGCCCGAACTAAAAAAGGTGGTTTATGATGATTCTCAACCACCAGGATTTGATTTTTGGGTCCCCTAATCCCCAGTCACTCTTTGAAAGGGGAAGTATATAAGGTATTTCTCCCGCCTTCTTCGTATGCCTTCGTGGTGCACACTCGACTCATGACCGAGAGATACGTGGTTCGATTCCCGGCGAAGGCGTTGCTCAGTTTTCAGTCTCTTGCTTCCAAATAAATACCTAATGTCTCTACGGTGTAAAAGACTTTTATTTAAAACTAGGAAGAATAGAAGAGACATTTAGTGCTTACAAAGTCAACCAGCCTTTATGGCGAGGTAACTTAAAATGACAATCAAACGTAAAATTAAAGTAAGCTAGCAGCCGAAGGCTACATAGATATATTTAACTCGAAGTTGCCTCAACTTTAACCTACGTACAGGACAAACGTATAGGTGGAATCGCTTGGAAGTAAATAATATTTTTAGCCCATAGGGTGTTAGCCTAGAAGGCTATTAATTTCCTTTTGGCATTTTGTGGCGTTTCACTATAAACGGCGATTCACTTTTGAAATTATTGCCAGCAAATATTAGAACCCTGTATTATATTTAAAGGAATTAAAGAATGAAGAATCTGCATAAATGTATGTATGTTTCTCGCATTGTGATAAAACAACGATACCTAGTACCATCAAATTTTGAATAACGTACGCCTCCACCCGAATATGGGCATCTGGAAGCCCAAATTTCGAATTTATTCGAAATTAATATTTGGAATTTGTTTTATTATCTATTTCATATTTTGTAAAAACATTTATAAGTTTTTGAGTAAGAAACTGAACGATTTTAAAGCAAGCAATGGCAACACTGTACGGAAAAAAAAAGAACATTTTTATCTCCAGTGCATGAGACTGTGTATCGGAAATTTTAAATATATGCTCTTTTAAATATTTTGTGATATTGCTGTTGAATTGAATTTTATGGTATAAGTGCGAAGAACATGATATTTAACAAATAAAAGTAACACACAAAACGTTAAAAAATCGCTCCTTTGAGCGTAATATAAAATCTAAAAATCTTTCAGATTTTTTTTCTTTAATAATATTAAACTCTCGTTACTTTATTACTTTGAATACATCTTCTCAGTTGTATAAACTATTAATATACATTGCATTTATAGTTTATACATAGTCAATTATATTTCTATTAGTGGTGGTTATTACTAGCTTGTATTTGCCATTTAATAGTGTTAAATTACTTATCGCTAGTGTATAAACAATTAGCATAAAGTATAGTTATTACTAAATATATTACCCAAAATGTATACCAAAATTTAAACTCTAACCTATTGCGACGTACAGTAACTAGAGTAATTATTACTAGTGTTATTAGGCATTATACTAACAATACGTAATATATGAAAGCAATGCGTAATGCATAAAAACAATATACAGCGGTATAAGTATTCAAAAGAAAACAAACAAAAAACTCAAATAAATTAAGTATTTATAAAATTTTACAACAATTACTATGAATCCATTTTTTTCCTTTGTTTTCTTTTTCCCTCTAACTATTGGTCATTAGCAGAAAGGAACAAACGCGAACTTATTAGATTTTCGTTGGCAATCATTGCTGTGAAGTTTATCTGCACCAAGTGGCAAATACCGACTCCAATTTGCTTCGATATCAACGCCGCTTCCGATAAACGAATACAGAACTTAACTTCTAGAGAACATTTTCCAATTTCCCCAACAAATGGTCACCCCACGCCTGATACCCCGACTTGGGTGTCGAAAGAAAATAAAAATATAGAGCAAAGTTCCATCAGAAAAGCAATAAAATTAAATCAGCAAGTCGTTAAGCGTCGTATCACCCAACCGAATATTACCCCTCATTTCTTTTTCGATACCGTTTGCCAGTTCGATATTTGGGAAAAAAGGGGAAATATTAGAAGTCCCTCGACTTTCTTTTCTGTTAGTTTACACCTACTGCTAGTAATAAGATTCAAACGGTGTTAATAAACATTCGAAAGTGTAGCATTACTTGTAATTGTTTTTCGAATTAACAATGCATTGTGAGGCTTAAATCAAAGTAAAATCTATATTTATAAATAGCTCCAGAATGCTTATATCATGCAGTTTCTGCTTAGCAAACTAGAAATGTCGCAGGTTAGCAATATAAAGCTAACATTTACCTATATATTGTAGTATCAAGAATATAAATCTAGTGTTATACAGACACAAAGCTAGTCTTACTTATATAAAGCTAGTAATACGCATTTAAAGTTAGTGTTATGGATAGAAAGCTAGCATTGCCTATTTAAAGCTAATATTATCGGTATAAAATACAGCTATAACAAAATATTAAGAATATACTAAATCAAGTATTACTGATAGGAAGCTAGCATTAATAATATAAAGCTAGCATTACCGATCTAAACGTGCGATCGATATAAAGCTAGTATTAGAGATGTTGTATTTAACAATATAAATCTACTGTTGCCGATATTTATATCAGTAATTACCTATATAAAGCTAATATGAACGATATAAAGTACAGATATAAATCTAGTATTATGAGTATTCACGTCGGTTGTAAGGTTACGCTAAGTTAATCTAACCAATTATTATAATTTAGATCTTTACCGTCAGTTCCCATTTCCGTGTCCTTACCAGAATGCAAAGTAGGTTAAGAGTTTTTAAGGCGAGGTTTTTGGATAGTAAGACAGAGCGTGTATCTGCTTCGTTGAACCACATTACTAGGTTTCTGCTATCTCAAATAAGACTGTATTCTGTGGCTTTGCGTTACCGCTACCGTCATTTAAATTGTTACGTCTGTGAGAAGTTTGGGCCAACTAGGCGTTAAATCAGATGTGTAACCTTTTGGCTAAGACTTAGTTTTAATTTGAAATTTGACTGTTTCTTTGAATTACCTCGCCAAAAAGCCGACCAGCCGGTATAGTGGTGACTGAATGCCGTGTCGAAGGACCCGGGTTCGAATCCCGGAGAAAGCATGGATGTTTGTAAATGTATAGCGTCGGTGTGACATGGCGGCACTCAAAATATGCGGCGAGCTGAAAGTCCTCTCATGTGGTTTGGTGGAAAATCCTCGGACTCTTCCCCCCAGGCCGCTCTTCATCAAAATTGGTAGCGGAACTTAGCTAAATCGCACTGTTACCTGAATGGTGCTTAAGGATGTTGCCAACGGCAGTCTAGCGCTCCTTCCCACGAGGAATTTCTTTTGCTTGGGCTGACTACGTCAGACAAGTGAGTAAGGCAACAACAACAGCTCACCAAAAATGGCGGCTGAGCTTGTCAAGCACGAGTCGTGCCTTTATATTAAATTTATAATTTTAAAAAAGGTTAATTTGTAACCTTCTCAAGTCTGTCGTTATCTTCAGTCGCAGCGATAATTTGCTGCAGTGGTATTAGAAGTTTGGACTTAGTTTATGCTACCAAAAAATACCAAACTTCGTACGGTAATTGCCGGTATAAAAGTGATATTAAAGTGCAGATATTACCGATATCGAAAGTATTAAGGTATTAAAAATATAAAGTTAGTACTATCGGTATAAAGTACAGCTATAACTCTAGTATTATCTATATAAAGATAGTATTATCGATACAAAGTAAAGACATGTAATTAGCATTACCGACATAAAGACATTGCAGATATGATGCTAGTATCACCGATATAAAGAACAGATATAAAGTTAATATTATAAGGTATTTCTTCCGCCTTCTTAGAATGCCTTCGTGGTGTAGTGGTCGGCATGCTCGACGCGTATTCGAGAAGCCCGTGGCTGGAGTCTCGGCGAGGGCATTGCTCATTTTTCATCTCTCCTGCTTTCCAAAAATACGTAATGTCTCCACAATATTACTGATATAAAAGTAGTGTTAACGATATAAAGCTGTGTTAACAATATACTAAGACTAGTGCTTCCGATATAAAGGCAGAATTGCCGACATAAAGCTATTACTGTTATAAAGGTAGTATAACCGATATGAAGTACAGATATCAAGATAGTAATAACGATGTAAAGCTAATATGAATATTATCAAGCGGCAAAGAATATAAAGCTAGTTTTGTGGATGTAAAGCTATTAATATATAATTATGGATATAAAGCTAGTATTATCGATACAAACGTCGAGTCATTCAACGCTGTAAAAGACCAAGGACGATACATCATAACGAGTTGTGGTGATCGATGTGCATGGTGAATTTAGTGTTTTTTATTTTCTTTTCTGCGACTATGCTCCGCCCACTACTGTGATATGCCTCAACTATTAAGCCCACGCTATTCTGTTGCTCCAAGACACGGAGGAAGGAGGACACTCAGACGTAGCAAATACGAGTAGAAAGTTGTGCCAAAGTTTTTATGCTACTGATGTATTAAATTTCATTTACGATGTGAAAGTTATACTTCAGATGTTAAATCGCTATTTTGCCCAATGTTACGCTTCCACTTCGGATGTCATTCAACACTTCAAGTGTACAGGTTTATTCCAACTTTTGGAATTTGTTTTTTCACTTTTAGGATTCCTAATAAGGACAGTTATAGATAGGTAAAGACTTTGGGGTCGTATACCTATTGAATAAGCGAAGACCTAAGACCTAAAAGACAAACGTCGAACCTCTACCTTCCAACTATTGAACTTTGTGCCAGTCCAGCGCTTGAACCTAGCCTTTATAGCGACGCAAACACGAACTGACGTTCACGTTTTGATTTCACCGAATCAACTGCACCTACACTTTCTCTAACTAATTAGGGATCATTCGAGGCCCAAACACGCAGTTGAGACGAAAAGAACGGGCGATATTCAAGTGAAAGAGGAGTACATAGAAAGATATCTTATTCGATATTATAATGTTAATATTAATATGTATTCTCAATGGAATGCAAGTTTCTTTTTTAAATAATATTATGATAGTTACCTGTAATTTATGCATTGCTACTTTTCATTGGTTATATTCTTACTGTAATTGTGTCCTTCGGAAATTTCATAATTCTGAAGAACTATTCGAGAATCGCATTATTTTACCCACAATAACAAAAAAAAATCTGATGTGGACATGACTTCCTTGAACAGCCTATTAAATTGTACACGTATTTCCTGCACTTCATTTTAACGTATTTGCTCGAATTATTCTAACTTAATCAACCGATCCCTCGAGGTTAATGATTCCCTCAAGGCAATAAAGTTGAAAATGACTTCAAATTTTCAAATTAAATATCTCTGTCAATTTCGGTCGTATAGGAGTCAAACTTCTTGTATTTTTGTTTTTTCATAACGAGTATAAAGCTTTCCAAAATATAGGAACCGGGAGACCATATTAAAAATTAAATTTCGTTATTCGTCCCAAATTAATTTTGTTTTTAAATTGATATTGCCAAAACATGAATATTTTCGTCTTACTACGGCCAATGATTACGAAAATAAAAGGCAGACAAGGGCTAGAGTATATACGTATATGTGGGGTAATACCTTCTTTATAAAGACATCTAAAAAACTTCTTGAAAAGGACAGCACATTTAATTGCATTTAAAGTATTTACATTTTTTTACAAGTAAGTTAGTATAAATTGAATTAACTTTTTCGATACAATTTTATTTACGTCTTTTTCTGTATCTTGAGTCTAACTAATCTAATTGCCAAAACTTCCAAACTAAACATTAAAAAGAATTATACTATGCGCAATCTGTACGGCATCTAGTATTGAACATTGGCACTACATATATGTACGCATCTGTCTCTGCCAGTTGCAATAAAAAAGGGGGTATGCAAAAAGAGGGGAAATACTCGATGTGTTTACCTTAACGAACTTTCCAATAAAATATAAATTTTTATTAAGGAAGCAAAGAGGCAAATATTAAATTATTTTGATAGAAATTTATGAAAAACAATTTTTACATGTGACTAATAAGTTATTCTTCAGAAATATACGTATCCTGTAAAAAGCAGAATTGTATGCACAGAAATTCAACAGTAGAATGAATAGTAGTCAATATTTCTCGAAATTTTTAGCATTATCAAAAATAGTGCGGTCTATAACTCAAATTGTTGGCTGGTATGTATATATGCCCGATTTAAAAACAGCTGACGTGCCTGATTTTTTTCCTCAATAAAATGATTTTTTTTTGCAAATAAAATAAAAACAAATTTTAATAAATTTCAATTTTCGTTTTCTAAATTTTTATCGAAACATACATATAATAATAATAATGCAGAGAGGGAAAAATTCAAATTTATGCTTATTTCTGTCTGAAATCTGAAGTTTGATGCGTGCAAGACATCTTTGTTAATTACATTTTATAGTCCAAACATGTCCACAGCTAAATATTTCAGATTGGCATTTATGTCAAATAATTCTAGTTTGATTAATTAACCATTAAATAACTTATTTTAATTTTAAAAGTAAACAAATTATGAAAACTTTCTATGCTTTCTGAGAAGCTTTCAAAGCGGAACAAAACGTGAGAAAAAATATTGACCGTAGTCCCTTATTTATTAAATTTTTCTTCGACACATAACTTAAAATATGTATGCTTGTATGTAAATATTTAAAAATTTTGTATGTAAATGCAAAATTCGTACAGTGTCTCTTCACTAGAGAAAAAAATATTAGAAACTGTTTTCACCGGGATAGTGGACGCTCATCGGTCAGTTGAGTTGTTTTATTCTTAGTTTTCAACTGTGATACAAAGCTGCTCACACACTAAAGTTATTCGAAAACAAAGCGATTATTCTCAGTGCAAATATTCGAAATTGAGTCATTTATTTTTGACAAGCATGAATAAAAGTTAATAAAATCTACATTTTTTAAATCTTTGAACATGATTTAGACCACATTGTAAATTAATTAATTCCGTTTATAGATTTTTCTTGGACCTTATTTACGTTCATTTTAACGGTAATGAAAATAACGTAAATTCGAAATTCTAGTAATTAAAATTCAGAAATCTTCGCAACATCGTATTTGTAACAAATACAGAATTGAAATGTAATAACGAGCTGCATGCGGCCCGTAGGCCTCCATTTTGAGATTTTTTTATCTACGGCATTTTAAATAAGTAAATTAAAGTCTATATTAAAACAATACACGTAAGTCTTAGTAACCAGGTTCGAAGATTAAGTATAAGCATTTTCTACGAAGGCGGAAATTGGATAATCCACGTTGACGTGTTTCCTTGTAGAATTCTATATTAAATTTGAAATTTTACTTAAGGCTTCTTACTGAGTTTACAATTATGTACCAAATGTTTGCACTGGATTTTAAATTCTATATTGGCTTGATCCTCTCTTTAAAGTTGTACACAGGCACATTGTATTATTTAAAATTTACAATGAATTTACATTTCTACATTGGCGTGTTCCTGCGTCTAGAAATCTACTCTAAATTTTCAGTTCTTCATTGACTTGTTTTCTTGATTGAAAATCTAAACTGAATTTTAAGTTCTAAGCTGACGTGTTTCTTTGTTTAGAATTCTAAACTGAATTTTAAATTCTACGTTGATTTGTTTCTGTGTTTAGAATTCTATACTGACGGATTTCTGCGTTTAGAAATTTATCCTGAATTTTCAATTCTAAATTGACATTTTTCTCTGTTTAGAATTCTATTTTGAATTTTAAATTCTGCATTGACGTGTTTCTGTGTTCAATACATTGAATTTAAAATTAACATTGATGGTTTTCTCCTGTAAAAATCTACACTGAATTTTAAATTCTATATTTATGTGTTTCTCTGTTTAGAAGTTTACGCTTGATTTTAAATTTTAAATTGAAGTGTTCCTGTATTTAGAAATTTACCGCCAGCAGAATTTTACAATACGCCAACTGTACAGGCTAACTGAGTTTTAAATTCTACGTTGGCGTTTTTCTCGGTTTAGAAATCTAAATTAATTTTCAAATATTCTACATTGATGCATTTCTGCTTTTAGAATTTCATATCGATTTTCCAAAAGTTCAAACCAGGGGGACACGGAATATTTCAGCAAGTTATAAATATGGAAACTAAAATCTGTATTAAAACAATAAATGTAACCGTTAGTAAACAGATACGAATATTAAGTATTAGCAGTTTCTACGAAGTGACTGATCGATAAGGAAAATCGGATTATCTTTCGAGGACTATTACTTCGCAGTTTAATAAACTGAATTCCTCTCAACCCCATTTCGTGAAGATAAATTTCTATCGAGTGGCAATCGCTTTCCATCAGCCGCAGGCAGCGGCCCTTTGTAGCTGAAAAGAGAAGTGAAAAATATCTTCCCTCCGTACATAGAGAAAATTGGGGGGGGGGAGACTCAAAGCATATTCGTGTCGGGGAAAGAAAAAAGGTAAATAAAAATTGTATGTAAATTTTTTTGGATTGGAATTCTAAAAGATCACAGAATCTTTCCAATGGCTTTTATCCTTTATGTATAGCTAATAACAATAAAAAGAAAAAAAACCTTTTACTCAATATTAAAAGTTTTTAGTTGAAACATAATTCGAATTATGCGTTTAATTACAAACAAATTTCAGAAGAAAGATTTTATCGGTTAGTTTACTAATCAATAATATAGAGGTTAATCTGGAAACAAAAATTAAATATCTTACGCTTCGCCGAATATCAACACCTGAGGGCGTGAGATAAAAGTATTTTATTTCGAGCGGTGGGTAAGCATTCTTTTAAACCTTTGAGTTTACTAATAAAAAGATTCATTAAATTGGTGCTAAAACATAAGAAAGAAACAAGTTCGAATTTCAAAACTGGAGTTTGGAAACGCGTGTTATACACACAGACATGCATGCGTGCATGTATGCCAATATGTATACTTGTATGCATAGAGTTTAATATTATCAAAATATAAATATACTAGTTAATTACATATTATATTAATCCTAGTTAAATATACATAAACGTTTATGCATTAATATGATTGTACTAGTTATAATAAGTTAAACATTCATAGTATTAGTTAAATACTGAACTATAATTATAAATTAAAGAGTTTATACAGTAATAATAATTACTGAACTTGTTTTATAATAAGTCAAACTCTTATATTATAATGTTAATTAAATATTTATATTCATTTAGTAGTTTATACACAGATAACTGCATTTGTTACAGATAAATTAAACACTTTCATCATAGTTAACCACGTATTATACATTTATTAGTACTTTATACACTAATAATAAGTACGCTAGTTAAAATAATTTGTACTCAAATAACTGCCCTAATTATATTTATGTTATAATTATGCACTAATAAAAGCAACATTAGTTATAATAAGTTCAGCATTTATATGAATTATACATTGTATTAATAGTTAATACATTAAAAATAAATACAGTAGATATAATAACTTATATAAGCTTATATTCTAGTATAAGTTAAACATTTATAATAATTATTAATTGTATTAATATTGTATACACAAGTAATAACCACCAGTAGTTTTAATACTAACAGTTTGTACACTTGTAACAAGTAATGTAATATCAATAAAATGAAAGTTGCACAATAACACTACCGCTAGTAATTGTAATAGTGCTAATAATGCTAGTTGCGGTAATATTATTAGTTACTGTATAAACTATTAGTCTAATATGCGTTAATAGTTTATGTAACTGAGAGGATGAGGTTCAAAGCAACAATGCAGCAAGAGTTTAATACTACTAAAAATAGGTATACTAATTAAATGTACATTACATCAATATTAGTTAATTATATATTAAAGTAATGCTAGTTTTAATCATACATTTATACATGTTATTAATAGCTTATACCCTAGTGATGTGTACACTAGTTATAAATTATATACTTTATTATACATAAACAATCATATTCTCGCACTTGTTAAATATTTGTATTAATCATTCATTATATTTTGTATTTCATTATATTAGCTTATAAAGCATTATATTAGCTTATAAACTAGTTAAAAAAATAAATTTGATTTATTTGATTATGACAAAGAACACGACAGCTATCTACCTATGAAAAGGGAGGCCTTTATGGAGAAGTTTCTGAGAATAACTTGCTCGCATCCATTTTACTCATGGGGAAAATCACGAAAACGCCCATGCAGTTAGCTCTTTTCAGTTTACCTGGTTGGTCCCTTTCTCTACTCAATTTTCCCTGTCAGTCGCTAGAGGTTCAATTATAATAAGTTAAACGCTTGTTTTAATTACGCCTTAAATTTATATTTTATACGCAAGTTGTAAGACGTTACAATAGGTTATAATTTAAATTTTCTTCTTAAGTATTAAGTTAATAAAGCATGTAATAATCATACAGTATATAAATAATTTATACATTTGTAATAATTAGTTTAACATATCTTTTAATGCTTTTAAAAGGTAAGTAGTATATGGTTAATTATGTGCTATATTTATAATAATAAATTTACTTTATATTAATACTATTTCATTATATATTATGCTAATTGTTTATATAACTAGTAATAACTGCATTATTTTAAACTCGTATAATGTTAGTTAAATACATATATTAATTATACATTATATTAGCATTTTATACACTAAGAATAATAAATTATGACAGTTTAAAGATATGTAGAGCCATTAGGGCTTTTTCAAGCAGGACATGTGAAAAAAACAATGTGCAGTGCTCACACCGGGACTGCAATAATAGACCTCTCGAATACGGGTCAATTACGCTTCCAACTATACCACCAAGGCATGCGGAAAGGAAGAAGAAAATACCTTACAGGTTAATATTTGGTCTAAACTGTTAAGTTTGTATTCTAATGTTGTCGCTTATACGCTAGTAATAAGTAGTTTAATACTATTAAAAACGTGAGTGTAAACTTAATGGTATAGTGTAATGTATGTTAATAATTTATAATAATTAGCTATGCTCTAATTATAATTATATTAAATATATTATCATTATTCTTGGTCTAAACTATCACGTTAATGTATTTAGTAATAACTGTGGCTTATATTAATTGTTTAATTAACAACTTGCATTATATTAATTGTTAATTATGCATTATATTAATTGTTTTTACATTAGAAAGACCTACTTAAAAGTTAAGTATACGCTAGTATACTAGTATATAAATTAAACAATTATAATGTTAGTTAAACACTTATTAAACATTTTATTAGTAGTTTAAAATATTATAATAACTTGAGCAGTTTTATAATACGTTAAATACTTATATTATCGTGCGAGTTAAACACTTTTATTAATTATTTTACATTAGCTTAGAGGCTTAAATAGTAGTGATAACTCCACTAGTTATGATACATTAAACACTTACAGTATTAGTTAAGCACTTACATTAATTATATGTTTTATTAATATTTTAAACTTGTTAAAGACTTAATAGCTACTTTAGTACTTTAATATTAAAGTACTAGTTAAAGACTCATAGTATAAACACTTACAATTATACATATTTATACATTATAAAGAACCACTTTAATACCCTTAAAAGGTAAGTATACACTACTAAGAGTAATTATTACTAGTATGCACACTATTAATATAATCTATAATTATTTCTTTTGAATTCAGGGTTTATATATAATTATTTCCGTTCATTGGCGCTTGGAACACATCCTGTCAGTGTATAATATATTTGGTAAAGAAATATTTGAACGGAGTTTAGTTCATCATTAAAATTCTTCAACTTTTAGACTCATTTTCACAATGAAAAAATACTTAAAGGGAAAAATCAAAAATTTTAATTGATTTTAGAAGTCATAAAAGAAGTTTTTTGTCATAAAAGACGACAGTAAAACGTTTGGAATCCATCTAACTGTGAGAGATTTACCTCCTTTTAGTAACTCGCCCCGATTTTCCTCAATTGTAAATTCAGACAATAACAATTTCCTCAAACGTTTAAATGGGAATTCCAGAAATCTGTCATTCCGTTATCTATAACTATAACCTTTTCTCAATCGGCGCAACAGTTGTCGCAGTGTTACCTGTTGATCGCACCTGGTGGTTGTCATGACAACAATCCTCTTCTCCCGCCCTTCTCATTCAGATTGCGCTGCAAGAAAACTCCAGCGCAGGGGGTGTCATTCGACGATTTGCAGCCGCGGCTCTACCTGCCGCATTGGAATGCACTCGACCCCTTCCTCTTCCCCTCCTCCTTGCGCAATCGATTCCGAGATGTTAATCCAGAGGGATTTTCCTGGGAATTAAAGATGACTTTCGACAAACGTGGAATCATTTTTTTTTTCATCCTAATTTCGTCTGTGTATGTTATAAATTATCCCAAAATGTATATTATAAAGATTTGGAATTTCGAAAAGTTTTAAAACAAACTCTTTTTGATTTCTTTTAAAATTTTCTTAAAAAGAAGAATGATTAAAAAAAGTATTATCGGCAACTTTCTAGAACTTTTTCTTTAAATTACCCGCTTTTAAACTTTTGTTTAACTTGCTCATGGTTTTTGATAAGCTACTGAACTCAAATTTTATATACACAGATTTTTTTAAACTTAAATGCTGAAAAGATTTCCGGCGCATGTTTTCGTTTAACAAACTGAGACTCTCACAATTCTACTGTTTGCACCATCGGATAGAACGGAAAATTAATCTTTTAAACAAAGTTTATAAAAGATTTTAACTTAATTTCTAAATTTTTCTCAAAATTGCTAGGTTTTTTTTATTACTATTATATGCTGTAACAGGGTTTTTAGAACTAAAAACGTAATTGTCCTTGGTTGAAAAATGGCTTGTTATTCGAATAATTAGATTGACAATGTGTCATTGAAAATGTAGTGATGAAAAAAATTAAAACTAATAAGTTTATATGATACGCTTTTATTTTAAACATAAAATCATTAATTAACTGAAAGGAGAAAAATCCAAACTAAGATAGACTTCGTAATTTTTACAAGATTGACTTTTTTATGTCTAAAAAAAACTCATCGTTAATCACTTATGCAATCGTGTAATTAACCTTGATTTTAGACTAAACGTGAACATAGAATAGCCGTTAATAAACTGCGATTTTGGATTAACCGTGGGAATTGGTTAAGCGTTGATTAACTGTGATTTCGATTCAACCATTAATTAACCTCGACGTTTTATTAACTATGGACATAGGTTAACCAATATTAAACCGTAATTTTGGATTAGGCATCGACATACGTTAACTGTTAATTAACTGTCATTTTGATTTGAACTTTAAATAACTGCGATTTCGGCTCAACCGTTAATTAACCGTGACTTGTAGCTAATCGTGGATGTGAATTAACCTTTAATTAATCTTGATCTTGGTTTAACAATGGATATGTATTAATAGTTAATTAAGTGTGGTTCTGGAGTAAACGTGAACATAGGGTGACGTTAACTAACTGCGATTTTGAATTAACTATGAATACGGGTTAAACATTAATTGTGATTTTGGCTCAGCTAACTGTGATTACGGTTCGACCGTAAATTAACCGTGATTTGTAGTTGGATTGGAAAGCACTTCATGAACCGCTTTATTTTCGACGACGACGACGTTTTCGCTTTGTGTTGTTTTCTCCGCAATGTTTTCGTCCCCGATATTTTTACCTCTATGTTTTCGATGGACACTTTATGCCTTACTGCTGCGGATCCTAGTTCCTTCGTGAAAAAACCGTCTCAGATTATGCAACCTGTCCGTGCCGCTCAGATTCGCCTTCGGTTAGAGAAAAGGTTAAGAATTTTGCGTCCTAGCTAATGCTTAAATGACACACATTATAAGAATGTACAGGTTGTATATTTCTCTATATGCCTTTCTCTCTATCTCTCTGTCTTTTTCTTTTGTTTCGTTTTGTTAAAATACATTTCCTTGCCGTGCTTCTCGCGTATACCGTATTAATTTAAATTATTCGGATATTAAAAGCTCCATTTATCCGTTATTAAGAATTTTGATTATTTTGGTATTTAAAATTTTAATTATCTGCCTATTCAGAACTCCGGTTATCCGGACATTCACAACAATAATTCGGATGCACACAGCTTCGGATATTCAGATCTTCAATTACCTGCCTGTATGTACATAACTCTAATTCTCCGGATATTAAAAATTCCAGTTGTCCGGAAAAGAAATATAATACAATAACATTAATTAGCAGATAATAATAAGAATATTAATTTAGATTATAGATTAATTATAATAATTGATACTAATAATATTTATAATAAAATAAACTAATAATAATAATAGACTAATACCGTATTCTCTAACACATTTTTAACACTAGCTTTTTAGCGCCAGGTTCTGAAAATTTTTTAAATATTCCTATCAGTTTCGATTTCATCTTTGGTACATAGTTTTACCCTCTGAGGGTTATTTTTTGGTAATTACGCCAGTCTACTACAAGAAGTGACCCATCACGGCGAGGCAAACGCGACCCGATATTCAGTCTACGATTCCGCCTAGTCAGCTGCACATTCGCCTTCTCTGATTAGTTATGGATGATTAGAGGCCTCAGAAGTAGCATAGACGCCAGTAAGAATGGGTGAGAGTCAAGTGATAGGGAAGTAGAAATGAAGGTATCTTATTATATATTCCAGTGTTAATATTCCTATGTATTCTGATTGGAATGCATGTTTCTTTTAAAGAAATTTTATTGTGATAGTTACCTGTAGTTTATTGGTGGCCACTTTTCGTTTGTTATGTTTTCACTGTAACCACGTTCTACGAAAATTAAATAATTCGCATCATTTTCTCCTCTCAATTTTCAGCGGAAAAATTGGTAAAAGAAACGGGGAATACTTTATATTCCATGGCATTTTATTCTATATTCCAATGTACCCTTTATTTTTTTTCTGTTCTGTAAATGTACTCTTTTATTCTCTTCTCTTCTTATGAATATTCTATTATAATTCTTACCATAATTTTGCTCTTAATATGCATATTTTACATAAATATTTTCCATAAAATTAGAAAATATAAAAATTTGTTTTCAAAATTTCATAAAGTACTAAACGTTCTTCTACTGATTATTGGAAAGCGTTAATTAGTAAGTAATGTTAAATATAATTGAAATAGCAACTGATAGGATAGCGATGTGTAGCATTTTTCCCCTTTCTATTTTTTATCCTCTGTCTTGAAGGATGCCAAGAGCTTTGCGTCTTCATGCAGCGCCACCCTTGTAAGTTGGCGAGCAATAATCAACTTGCATAAAGGTGCCGCTTCATTTATACGCCTCTGTAAATTATACCATCGAGAAGTGAATAACAGCAAACTACTACAGCATGGGAGAAAACTTCTAATTTGACAAGAAGAATGCATTTAGCAAAAGTTTGAAAGATACTAAAAAAGTTTAACACTAGATTTCTTATAGAATGTTTTGAGAAAATTTCGTAATATTAACCCACATCTCTATAGAATCTCCATACATAACTCTTCATTAGCTATTGTATTCTATTAACGGGCGCAGCTCCCAGTTCACCTAGCCGGCATAAGCAGGCCATATGACTAAAAGGAGGGCCGGCCAATCCAACCAAAATGAGGGAGCCAGCAGCTCGGTTACGCCCCCTCTAAAAAAATCAACAAAATTAAACTAGCTCCAGAAAGACAAGCCTAAATATTAAAATATAATAGAGTTGTTAAAATTAAAAAAAAACTCGTCACAGATCTCAAATGCGTACATATCTCATTCTAAGTAAAACAAAAATAAAAGTAGATCTTATTCTCAATTCCAATAGTCTTCTTATTCATATTGATAATGTTCATTACTTCCCTAGCATATCTTCTTGCCTTTCCCTTTTTCTTATTAAAGTCTTGCATATTGAATGATCCATACTTGTCCCTCACGTTCCCTGTTAATACACAATCCTGGACAAAGTGAGCTGCATCCTCGTAAGAATTACATATTTTGCATAAGCAGTTTTCCTGGAGGTGGAATCTGTTTAGACAGGCGGGAAATCTACCACGATTGGTAATTATTTGGTTAATCATTCATAATATTCATTTTTTTTCTTGATACGTATATTCTTAAATAATAAATATTTTTCTCAGATGTCTCTCACGTATCCTTCCATTGTTTCAACAAATAATCTTTCATAATGGTGATAGTCTTTTCCTTGATTCTTCAATATTATGACAAATGGCTCCATTCCCCAGGGCGGCCTCTCTGGCCAGTGTATCGGCCTCCTCATTACCACACACTCCAAAACGCACTTTAACCCAGTGCATTTATAATCTGTGTTTTCTTCTAGGTTTTCTATATAAATATTTGATTTCGTTCATAAGCTCATTGTTATGAGTCCGGCGCGAGAATGCCAGCAGGGCAAACAAAGCGTCTGAATGTATTTTAATTGAATACGATTCTCGCAAATGTGAGTCCATTGGAAGGCTTCCTTTATAGAATAAATTTCTGCCTGCTATACAGAATTAATAGTTTTTATATTCACTTTTTCAGAATCAATCTCTATACGTCTTCATTAGCTATATCTAAAATTTCACAGAATTCCGTAGATGACATCTGTCATAATTTATGCAAAAACTAAATCATAATTCTAAAGGATTTTAAAGGAGCTAAACATCGTATTTTTTATAAAGTTATTCTACAAGACCTCTCTAGAAAATTTACGTATATCTGCGCAGAATATCTACGCATATCTCTACAGAATCTGGATACATAGCTATATAGAAGCTATATTTAATTTTCATAGAAATAACTTTCGTTTCCTTCTAAAGAAGCTGAACACTGGATGTTTTCATAAAGTTCTATAAGAAATTTCGGTAAAGGATATAAAAAAATATAAATCCGCTTTGATTAAAGTTTGAAAACTTTGCGAAGTTTTATAGAATAGTATTCTACAAAGTCTCCATTTTTTTAATTTCCGTATGCTTTTACAAAGCTTAATTCCTATTGAGTACAATTCTATGAAACTACAAAATTACTCCACAATTTTGCAAAGCAACAGAATTATGTTGTGTGAAAGTTTTATAAAATTTCTTTGTAATTTTTTAAAACAAACATTTCTATAGAGGGTTATCTCTCAATTTTAACTGCTATTTATATAAAACCTCCATAAAAAGCTTCCGTCGGAAAATATACAATGGGAAAAAAACTTCCATTTTGACGAAAAGATCGAATTTGGCGAAAACACTTCATCCACGATAGTAGAAAATCCCAAGCGATCAAGCTTAATGAAAACGATATCACGGAACAATCGAACGTTGTCGAAGCAATTTGTGCGGCAATTAACGACGTCCGAAGTGGCCAATTACGACCACCCTTCACACACCAGCTCTCAAAATGACGTCATATACTACCGGAACAAGCGCGTTATATATTTTCTTTGTTTCTTTTTTTTAATTGTTTCTCTGTTATGTTCATTTTTATTGTTAGCCTCCCAGGGAAGTTGGGGCTCTGCAGTTTTTATTTCTTTCCGCGGAGTTTTAGGGCGAGGCTAATGACGTGAATTTTAGGGTTTGTTTTCTTTTTTTCGGGCATTCGAGCGTAATTAATTGGACTATAAAGATAGGGTATTCGAAAAATGGAGCTTAATGAAATAGAATGTTAGATGTCGCTAGAGATACGGAATTTCCTAGCGTATTTTACCCTTAGTTAAAATTCCCTAGGTTCTGAAAATTTTAAAAATATTTACATCAATTTCCCCTTCCTGTATTGTACACATTTTTTCTCTCTGAGGACTAGTCTATTGGTAAACTCTATTCCCTTGAATATTTTTTTTTGTTCATTGTATTCAATTTGTATTTGCATTTCATCCATTTTAGTTTCCCTCGCATTTGTTATTTGAAAGGTATTTTATACAGATTCTTCGTCGAGCTACCCAGACGTCGTAGACGTTCTCGTACTTAAGAAACTTTTCAAACATGTGATTTTACCTTACTTCTGTTAGTTACGTTCCAACTGTGGGAATTGTCAGCTAGACTAACTAATCTGAGTTTCTCCTGAGACTTTATAACTAATGTATAAATTATTAAAATTAGCGTCGTTATTATTAGAGTATAAAATACTAATACAGTATTTAATTAATATAAGTGTTTAACTAACACTATATGAGTTTAAGCTAGTAACTAGACCTATTAACATCAAAATTTAGACCTCTGACCTATTATAACATATTATGACTGGCATAATTCTTACTAGTGTATAAACTATTAATATTATTGCGGATTTCGTATTTATTTAGCTATTTATTTAGAATTGTAATTAAAATTGTTTTATTTTCGAGTGCAACACAGAGGATTTTTGAAGAGAAAGCTACGTCGTAAAAATAAAAATAAAAGAGAACGTGCATTTAATATTCAATAAATAAGTATCTCGGAATTTCTGTTGCTATCGAGAAAAATCGAGAGAATAGGTTTTACCAGAATGTTCTAGTGAATAATTAAAAAGCTTATAAAAGCCGAATTAAAACATCTCAGCTCAGCTGCTGTTGTTTTAAGGGAGCTGCTTGTTTACTTAATGCTGCTATTGATTGTAGCGAATTCGCTGTGAGATCGAATAAGTTTCTCTGTTTCGAATTGAGTTCTGTTTAACGCTTGAGATATTATGATATTGTACTAGTATCTCTGAAGAAATACTTCAACATTTTGTTTCATTTCTTGTGAAAAGAATAAATTTCATAAACCTTTTTTTACGACTTCTGCATTCAATCCATAACGAACCCGTACGCACGCAACAATTTTTGGTGCAGGAATGGGGTTTTGAATGCGATTCACTAGAGATATGGAAGAACAATTCAGACAGCTCGTGTCTGCCTTTGCTGCATTTAAAGAAGATATGAAAGCGCGTCAAGAAAGGATGAAAGCTGGTCAAGAATCTGTTAAAGATGAAATGAAGGTTGTTCAGGAATTTGTTAAAGATTAAATGAAAGCTGTTCAAAAAAAATTGAAGCAGGGCAAGAGGAAATGAAAAGAAAAATTACCTGCGTAATAGCAAACAAATTCGAAGCTAAGGAAGGCAGAATTGACTCTGTTGAAAATAACGTTGGGCACATCGAAGAAAAGAGTTTATTTGGTGAAAGAACAAATAGAAAAACGAGTTTCTGCTGTGGAGCAACGAATCCAAGAAAGAGTTTCTGCTGTCCAAGAACAAATTGATGACACGGTTTCTGTTACCGTCACCAAAGAAGCTGACACCTTAAAGAAGTGCAACGATTCGAATTAACAGTCTCTGCCGTCCAACACCAAATCGAACAAAAAATTGATGATAAGGTTTCTGTAGTTCCGGAAGAAGGTGATACTTTAAAGAAATTCGTCGCGACGGCAGGAAACAATTCAAATTGTTTTAAATTTTTACACATAAATGCTCGTCCCTGACTGAAGTTATGCACGTATGATGGAAAGACGTCCTGCCAGGTATATAAGGCACAATTTTCTATAGTTGCGGACGCGAATGGATGGAATTCCCAAACTAAGGCCTGCCATCTCGTCGCTTGTTTGAGAGCAGATGTAGCGGATATCCTTCAAACTCTTCCCGAAAACCAAAGGCTAGATTTCGAAGTTCTGCCCAGTGCATTAGAGCTGCGCTTCGGGTAGAAATGTTTGAAAGACTACAGCAGGCTTCAATTAAAGTCCCGTCAACAGAAGCTCACCGAAACACTCCAAGAGCTCGCCACGGATGTTGAAAGGCTGTCCCATCTCGCCTTTACGGTTGCCCGAGAGAAACAAGGGAAATACTGTCCCTGCAGTACTTTATTGACGGCATCCGGGATCTTGAAATACAGAAAGCTCTGTGAATGGCAGCTGTCAAGGACTTGGAAAGGGCTCTAGTGTTCACCATGAAATTCGAGGCAGCACAGCAAGCCACTCTTAGAGACCGCCACTCAATTAGAGCTGCTCACGTACAAGAACCAGTGGATCAAATGACTGATCGCCTAGACGATTTAACCAGACAAGTGAATGCCTTGAGACGGAATACTGGTGACAAGAAAGCGATCGTGTTGGAACTGCGGTGCTGAAGGGCACATTCGAAGAAACTGCAACACACCCGAGGGCACAGATTTTTAAGACCGCCTATCAAGAAGGAGGGAATTCGTGGAGATCTCGCGGGGCGGACGTTGCCAGATAATGAAAAGCCCCACTTTAAAGCGCTTCAGATTTCTGCAGTGAGTGACGGCAGTATCGGCCTTAACATCATGAGGCATATCAATGGAGTTCCTTGTAATATAACCGTCGATACAGGAGCCAATATTACTATCACTCGAAAAGATGTGGCTGAACAACTGAAAAACAAACTCATCTGGAAGCTGCCCTGCGTTATCCTCCAGACTGTGTCAGGCGAGAAGATCGAAATCGAAGGAAAATTAAACGTTAACATCACGTTTGGAAGTGCCGCCAACAATCTTAGGGCATATGTGGCTGATATCACATATCTTTGCATACTCGGATTGGACTTTCTAAGGAAATACAATTTTTCCTTGGACTTTAAAAATAATGAACTCTATTCTACCTCTGAGGACATAGCCTTATTCGGGATTAATGATGAAGAAGTAAAATCTATCCTCAAAATCATTGCACAAGACGATATCACAATACCAGCAAGAACAGAAATTTTACTTCCTGGATACATAGCCGAAAATAGAAATTTCCGCTAGCCCGAAAGGAGTACTAGTAGCCTCAGCACTCGTCGATCTGTCGACGACCGTTATCCCGGCGAGAAAGGCCAATATAACTGGAAAGGCGAAAGTAATTAAGAAAGGTGCAGTGGTTGCAGTATGTACTCCTGTAACCAGCGTTGAAGGAAACAGTAACATCCTAGAATCCGTGTCTTCAGAGAACATTACATCGGTGTTATTCCAGAATGCGCAATTAAACGATGAAGAGAGGAATGCTGCCAAACGTGTCATTCGAGATCTTCAAAATGTATTCTCCCGCTCGTCTTCTGACGTGGATCAAACCAATTTAACGCAACATAGAATCCATACCAGTGATCATCCACCAATCAAGCAACCTCAAAGACGTCTACCAATTGCTAAACAGGAAGAGGTACGAACAGTTTTAAAGGACATGCAAGAAAGCGATGTCATTGAGCCTTCAGCAAGTCCATGGACATCTCCCATCGTCTTCGTCAGGAAGAAAAACGGTTCAACAAGATTTTGCGTTGACTATCACCGGTTGACCGAGGTTACGAAGAAAGACAGTAACCTTCTTCCTAGAATTGATGAAATTCTGGACATTCTGGACACTGGGAGCAAGTGGTTCTCGACGCTTGATTTAAAGAGTGGGTATTGGCAGGTAGAAATACATCCTGATGACCGAGAAAAGACGGCATTTACTACTGCACAAAGACTGGGAGTTCAAGATGATGCCGTTTGGACTATGTAATGCGCCGACTACATTTGAACGCCTAATGGAGACTGTTTTGAAAGGTCTTTCCTACGAAGCCTGTCTGATATACCTAGATGACACCATCATCGTAGGGAAAAGTTTCGGAAAACATCTGGAAAATCTTAGAAAGGTGCTTCAGAAACTGAAAGAAACCAATCTGAAGTTGAGTCCCGCTAAATGCAAATTATTCAAACAGGAAGTGACTTACCTTTCACATGTCATCTCCGTTGAAGGTGTGTACACGGATCCTGAAAATGTGTCAGCAATTAAAGACTGGAGACGACACGAAAATGTCCACCAGCGCAGAAGCTTTCTAGGGCTTTGCACCTACTATAGGAGATTCGTGAAAGATTTTTCTTCCATCTCAAGACCCTCTTCACAAACTCATAGAGAGCAAGCAAAAGTTCTTGTGGACAGAAGAATGTGAGGATGCATTTAAGAACCTGAAGGAAGCTTTAACATCTGCTCCAATCCTGACGTATCCTCAGCTCGACCGACCATTTATTTTCGACAAGGACGCGAATAATGAAAATGTCCCAAGAACTGTTTTGTCCCAAGAAATAGAGGGCCAAGAACGTCAAGTGGCTTACTGGAGCAAGTGCCTATCTAAACCGGAGAGGAATTACTGTGTCACTAGAGAAAAGCTGCTCGCCATAGTCAAAGCCGTAGAGCATTTCCATCATTATCTGTACGGCAGAATGTTCCTGCTCCGCACGGATCATGCATCATTGGGCTGGCTTTTAAATTTCAAGAATCCTGAGGGTCAAATAGCCAGGTGGATACAGAGACTTCACAAATATGGCATCACTATCCGTCATCGGAAGGGATCATCGCACGGAAACGCTGACGCCTTGTCTAGAAGACCTTGCCCAGAAAACTGCCGACATTGTTCCAGGGTCGAAGCTAAATACCAGCTGCTTAATCCGGTCACACAACAAATTACAACATTAACATCGGGTGATCCAGACCCATGGAGTGACAAAGAAGTCAGGAAAGACCAGCTGGAAGACCGTGATATTAAACCCATAATTGATTTAATGGAGACCTCAAGCAAAAACCTACCTGGCAGGACATTTCGAGCTATAGTGCCACGACTAAACAATATTGGGTTCACTGGGAATCACACCACATTCGAAACGGCGTCTTGTATCGGAAATTCGAATCGGATGATGAGAAGATTTTCCGATGGTAACTGATATTTCCAAGATCCTGGATTCCAGATGTCCTTAAAGAACTATATAGCACCCCTACGGGATGTCATTTCGGAATAATGAAGACCTTGCAGAGAGTTTGTGGGCGGTTCTACTGGAGCAATGCAAAGGATGACGTTCAAAAGTGGTGTCGATCTTGCAATGCCTGTGCAGGTCGGAAAGGACCGAAGAAACGCAGCCGAGGGAAGCTGCAACGTTACAATGTAGGAGAACCTTTTGAACGAATCTCCTTTGACATCTTAGGACCTCTGCCACGAACAGCTGATGTCAACAAGTACATCCTCGTTGTCATTGATTACTTCACGAAGTGGCTTGAAGTGTATCCTAGTCCCAATCAAGAGTCTATCACAGTAGCAGAGATGATGGATATCCAGGTTCGAAGTGCCTCTTCAGTTACATTCCGATCAGGAAAGGAATTTTACCTCACCTGTAATAAAAGAACTCTGCAAACTACTCGGCTTTGACAAAACCCAAAGGACGCCTTTACATCCTCGGTCGGATGGCATGGTAGAGAGATTTACATAACTGAACCATCCTCAATGACCTCTCGTTAGTAGTTTCCAGAAACCAACGGAACTGGGACAAGAGTTACCACTGTTTTTACTGGCTTACCGCAGTGCTGTCCACGAAACTATTGGCTGTTCCCCATCTTAGATGCTCTTTGGTTGTGACCTTCGTTTGCCATGTGATCCCGCCGGTTGCGCGTTCATCGCCTGAGGAATGCATTCGAGATCTCCAGGCGGCTTGAAATGATGCACAACTTTGCATGAGAGCGAGTCAGCTTGGCGAAGGATAAGATGAAGACGCGATACGACACCAGAGCCACAAAACGTCGTTTCAACAAAGGAGACAAGGTGTGGTTGTGGAATCCGACTCGACGTAAAGGACTCTGTCCGAAACTACAGTCACCTTGGGATGGTCCGTACACAGTCCTAAATAGGCTGGACGACGTCGTGGTTTAAATCCGTAAGTCATCCAACTCTAAACCAAGTCGTTCATTACCACTGGTTATCTCCTAACTATGGTCATAGTACGTAGTGTATATAATTGTAAATAGTAATGTGAAAAATATAAGAACCATGGTCCTTTTTGTATTTAGATAGTATTTGATTTGTATTTAGTATTTGATTTCTATTTAGTTATTTGATAGTATTTGATTTTTATTTAGTACTTGATAGTATCTGATTTGTATTTAGTGTTTGATAGTATTTGATTTGCTGAAAGTTACTGATTGCAATTATTGTTTATTTTGTTGTTGTAATGTAATGCGTATTATTGCATTAATGCCTTAGTTGTAAGTTTGGCTTTCTGTCCAGGGATTGTAATGCTCGGGACGTGCAGTCCTTTGGAAAGGGGCAGTGTTACGGATTTCGTATTTATTTAGAATTGTAATTAAAATTGTTTTATTTTTCCGTGCAACGCAGACGATTTTTGAAGAGCAAGCTACGTCGGAAAAGTAAAAATAAAAAAGACCGTGCATTTTTAATATTTAATAAATAAATATCTCGTAATTGCTGTTGCCATCGAGGAAAATCGAGATGTTTATAGATTTTGCCAGAAATTCTAGTGAATAATTAAAATCTTATAAATGCCGAATTAAAGCACTTCAGCTCAGTTGCTGTTGTTTTAAGCCAACTGTTTGTTTACTTAATGCTGCTATTGATTGCAGCGAATTTGCTGTGAAACTGAATTAGTTTCTCTGTTTTGAATTGAGTTCTGTTTAACGTTTGAGATATTGTGATATTGTACTAATATCTTTGAAGAAATACTTCAACATTTTGTTTCATTTCTTGTGAAAAGAATAAATGTCATAACCTTTTTTACGATTTGTGCATTCAATCCATAAGGAACCCGTACGCAAGCAACAATATTATGCATAATTCAGTAGCATTAACATGATGTATTATTAACTAGCATACTTTGATGGTATTAAGCACTCCCTACGTGCTGCTTCGAATGGCTGTTTTGAAGATTTTCTTTTCTTTTCGTCGTTTGATGTTATTTTTCGATTAAGGTTCTCAAAACTGCCGCGGACAAAAGTAAACACATTAAGTTGCGTTTACTGTGCATACAAGATTACTACATATTATTATCACGGCAAAGGAAAGAAAATATCCACATAGACTTCAAGAACTCTTGAAGCTTCATAGAGACTTAACAATTAAGGTAACACCAGATTACTATATAACAATTAAGTACTCTATATAATATTGTAAAAGCTAATATTACCAATATAAGGCTCTCATTACTATCCAGAGTTAGTATTCCGTATATAAAGGTAGCATTATGATATAAATCTGGTACCATCGATATAAAACTACTGTTACAATATAAAGCTAGTATTTAGAGTATTTAGTATTTAGTTTTATCCGATATAAGACTATCTTTACGACATAAATCTAATATTAAGATACAAAATTAGAATTACTGATATAAATCTTGCCCACCATAGGCCAAGCGGTAAAGTCGCTAAATACTGGTTATTCGGTGCCAGTCGTTCCGGTGAACGGGCTGGTTAAATGAGCGTTTTCGTAATTTTCCCCATGTAACATGTATTCCAGCCAGTTTCCCCTAGAAAGTTCTCCCTCCGTTCCCTTAGGCAGATAGCCCTCGGTGCTTTGCGGTAGTCAAATAAACCAAACAAAACAAAACCGATACATATTTAGTGAACCGATAAAAATCTAGCATTTCCGATATAAGGCTGGCATTTTGATATAAATTTGGTATTAACGATATAAAGCTAGTAATTATAGATATAAAACAAGTGTTATCGATATAAAGCTAGTATACAATCTAGTGTTACCGGAATCGAGTCAGTATTACCAATATAAGTCTAGCAATTACGATATAAAGTTAGTATTACGGGCATAAAACTATTATTACCATTGTAGAGTTAGTATAGTAAGCTAGGGTTGTAGAGACGTTAGGTTATTCCGAAGCAAGAGATGTGAAAAATGAGCAATGCCATCGCCGGGACTTGAACCACGGACCTCTCCAATACGCGTCGAGCGTGCTGACCGAAGACATGCTAAGAAGGCGGGAGAAACACCTTATATACTCTCCCTTTTAAAGGGCGATGCTCTGATATAAAAGTACCAGCACCTCGACCAAAACTGTTTTCTCCAAGTTATAAAATGAGCTTTATAAATAGCACCGCTTTATAAGGGGGATTAAGGGGCCCAATCGCCAAATCCCACGTTTTTTAGTTCGGGCTCCACTGTAAAGACATTAGGTTATTTTGAAGCAGGAGATGTGAAAAATGAGCAATGCCCTCGCCGGGACTCGAACCATGGACCTCTCGAATACGTCCCGAGCGGGCTGACCACTACACCACGAAGGAATGCAAAGAAAACGGGAGAAATACCTTATAGGGTAACCGATATAAAGTTAATATTATTGATGGAAGGCTAGCATTACCATGTAAAGGCAATATTAACGATACAAAGCTAACATTAATAATATTGTTACGAACCTTTTAAGTAGACCACGGCTGCTCAGTAGTAACCCTCAGGTACCGTTGTGTGTTGTTCGCGTCACGCGGCAAAATTTCAAACGATAGGCGAAAGCCAAGTGCTACTAAAGATACACCGAAGCTGTTTCGGGCACCAGACCACACGATGAGGCCCAATAATGACGCATAGTAAAGGATGGAGGGAAGGAGGGAAGCTGCTGAATGGCTTTTTGATTGAATGTACAAGTCGATAATAGTTTAATAAAATTTATTCTTATCAAAAGAAATATATATCAGAATTCTGGAATTTTCTTTAGGGATGTTCGTAAAAGTGTTCAAAATATCACGCAATATATTCAGTAGTTATACTTTAAACTACTAAAAACTTCAAAATACAACGCAATGCAAAGCGCATGTCTAAAGAGAAAGCTAACTCCGATTTATCTCAGTTCACGCGAAAATGCAACTTGTAACAACAGAAACTAATCAGCTAACTAAACAACTGAACTGAGACCATTCCATTTACCTCTATTTATACTGGTCATAACCTGCATGGATTTGCAGGCTTTTTGCCAGTTGTCTTTCTGTAAGGTATCCTGGAGGTAAAATTAATCTACGAAGGTGTCACATTGACAGAATGTGAGTTGTTAAAAGAAGGTGGCGCTTTGCCACTGAGGTGAAAATTTCGTGGTAAGGTGGTGTGATATATGAGTTGCATATAGTATGTAGGTACAAGACAATATTAAGTGTGAAAAATAAAAACATAATTTTCAGACAACTGAGTATTATATCTTGGTTAATGAACTGAGACGCTCTTGTTTCGGCCTTAAATAGTTTTTAACCGGCTGCGCGAGATCTCTCTAGTAATTTCTGCTTCTCGAGATTTCTGGAAAGCAAAAAAGCGAAATTATGGTTACAACTAACATAGTGTAACCATAATTTCGCTAACGATTACATTTAATCGATTTAAATATAAATTACCTAGATAAACATTTACTCAATGTTAAATGCACATGCGCCTGTATTTATACATTTCTGGCATAGCTTTCTCTTCAGATTCGCCTCGCGCTGCATTGCACGGTATACAACAATTTTAATTATAATTCTATCAAAATTAACTATCTAAATACAAAATTCGTAACAGTATAAAGCTAGCATTTTTATATATGGTATTACTGGTATAAAACTAGTATTACTGACATAAAACCACTATTACCGATATAATTTAGTATATAAAGCAGTATTACCGATATAAGGCTAGTATTGAGCTGTAAAGCTTGTAGAGATATAAGGTTAGTTTCGATGACAGGAAGCTGAAGAAATGAGCAAAGCCTTCGCCGGGAATCGAGCCACGGACCTCTCGGTTACGCGTCGAGCGTGCTGACCAATACACCACGAAGACATGCGAAGAAGGTGGGAGAAATACCTTATAAGCTAGTCTTATGACATAAAACAAGTATTGTTGATATAAAGCTACGTGTACCGATATGAACATTGTATTATCGATATAAAGCTACATGTACCGATATGAACTTGTATTATCGATATAAAGCTACATGTAAAGATATGAAACTTATATTACCGATATAAGGCTAGTATTATGATATAAAATTTGTATTATAAATAGAAAGCTAATATTACTGATAATACAGAGTCTGACTTCCTTTCAGCATAAACTAGTTCCAAACTTTTAACAGGCGTTAAGCGAATTATCGCTGTGTTTGAAATAACTACAGAAACTGGAAAAGGTTTAAAATAGCCTACTCATCTAAACACAGATTTTGAATAAAAAATGCACTTTCTCGTGCTGCCACAAAATCAACTGAAACTCGCGGCGAGCGGAACTAAAATAACAGTCAAACTGAAAAATTAAAACATAGGCTGCTAGTACATAAAGACTACACAATTAAATTTAAATCTAAGTTGGCTCAAAATTCTAACCGGCGCAACAATTCGCAAAGTCGACAGCAGTAACGCAAAGCCAAATAATTACCAATTGATCATATGTGGCAGGAACTACGCAACGTTGCGACGAGGGGTAGAAACACGCTCTGACTTGCAATCTAAAAGCCTTAGCTTAAATACTAGTTAACTCAATTTATGTTCTGATGAGGAAACGGAAAGACAAGCTATATTGAAAATCTAAATCATAATAACTATTTAGTTTCAAATAATAAGCTTGTAGTATAAAATTATTATACCCGATATCAAGCCAGTGTTACCAATATAAAGTTAGTATTACCGATATAAACCAACTGTTACAAATATAAAGCTAATACATAAAGCAATTTCATCTTTAAATTTCACAATGAAAGCGGCTTTTCCCAGGTTTTAAACTGAACTTCATTAGGTTGCCGGAACTTTTCTGAGGGGTTTCGCCAAGACTGCTAATCGAGACGCTCTGATATAAAAGTACCAGCACCTCGACCAAAACTGCTTTCTCCAAGTTATAAAATGAGCTTTATAAGTGGCACCTACTTTATAAGAGTGCGGGTTTATTTGTTCCAGGACACACTTGGCAAACAGAGTCCCAACTGCATAAAGGTGCCGGGAAATTTCTAACAGAGATTTCATCAAGACAGAAACCATCTTAAAGGTGCGACACTTTAAAGTGCAGAAGTTGCTTCAGGTGGGCGACATGAAGAATTTCTTCAAGTTTACATCTGTGTGGCAGGCTTACATCTCTAGAGCTTCGGCATTTGATAGAGCATAATTTGCGAATTCAGAACCCGTGAAAGATTAACCCGCATCCACGGGCAATCCAGATCGCGATTACTTATTAGTTAAACCGCAACCACGATTAACTGAAAATCACTGTTAATTAACGGTTAAGATGAAATAAGTTATCTAAAGATTAAGTCAAAATCCCAATTAATTAATGATTAATCTATGTTCATGTTTAATCCAAAAATCACAATTTATTGACTGTAAGTCCACGGTCAATCCAAAATCACGGTTAACCTGCCCATGTTTAATCTAAAATAACTGTTAATCCAAAATCATGGTTAACGTATGTCCAAGTTTAGTCCAAAATCAAAGTTAATTAACCATTAACCCATGTCTACAATTAAAACAAAATTACGGTTAATTAAACAACCTGTTAAACCAAAATCAAGGTTAATTAATCGTTGATCCATATCAGAGGTTAAAATGACAGGAAATTAACGTTTAGTACATAACTACAGTTAACAAACTCCCAATTAAATGTTAAACCGAAATCACAGTGAAAATGCAGTAAACCCACATGCATGTTTCGTCCAAAATAAACGTTAATTAACGGTTAACCTATATCCATTGTTAACCAGCTTATTATATAACCACGGTAATACCAAATCATGGTTAATTAACGTGTGGTGTCATTAGGATTATTTTTGAAGCAAAGAAATCGAAGAAATGAGCAATGCCCTCGCTGGGACTCGAACCACGGACCTCTCGAATACTCGCCGAGCTTGCTGACCACTACACTACGAAGGCATGCAAAGAAGGCAGGAGAAATATTATTTCTGCCGCCATTTTTTTTATAAACGGTTTATATTTTTTATAAACACCGTTAATTGTTTTTTTTTTTTTTTACGGTTAACCCAAATCACAACTAAAGGTTAAACCAAAATCACAGGTAATAACCCAAATACACATTTAATGCAAAATCAAAGTTATTTAACGGTTAACGAAAATCACGGTTAACCAACGCTTATTATATAAACAAAGTTAACGACAAATCACGTTTAATTAAAGGTTAACAGAGGTCACAGTAAAAAGTTAAACCGAAATCACAGTTAATATACAACTAACTCATGTCTACGGTTAACCCGCCTTAAAAGCAACACAAATGACCTTCTGTTGACCTCTTTTCCAGGAGTGGTCCGACCACAAGCTGAAGTGGGATCCGGACGAGTACGGGGGTGTGCGACAGCTGTACGTCCCGGCAGAACAAATCTGGCTCCCAGACATCGTACTCTACAACAAGTGAGTTCTCTATTTGTTTACCTGACAAAGATACCAGTCATATCATACCGGGAGGAGAAACTGTAGCAGTCTTTGTTTCTCTTATACCTTTTAATCACAAATATGACAGGGTTCAGAAAAACGCCTATTTATTTTTAATCTTTCGCAAAGCCGGAAATCTTTCCGCCCGTTCATTGCATCTTAATTTAGGGACCTGTTTGCTGAAGTCCAGAAAATGAGCTACTGCATTTTAATTTAGTGACCTATTTACTAGAATCCAGAAAGTACGTCGGCTCACTGCATTGTAATTTAGTTATTGTTTAGTGCAGTTTCGACAGTCCGTCAGTTTAATGGCTTTTCACTTGGTCGCCTGCTAGTATAAAGTGTAAAAAATGCGCTAGTCATCGTATTTTAACTTAGTGACCCGTTTGCTACAGTCTGAAAAGTACGCCAGTGCATTGCATTTTAACTTAGTAGCCCATTTAATGGAATCTAGAAAGTGCGTCAATTCATTGCATTTCAACTTAGTGATCAGTTTTTTAATGTCTAGAAAGTGAGTCAGTTTATTGAATTTAAATTTTATGAGCCTTACCTGAGTCCAAAAAATGCGTGAATTTATTGGATTTTCATTTGTGACCCGTTAACTGACTAAAGCACGTCAGTTCACTGCAATTTAAGCAAGTTGCAAAAGCTCAGAAAGGGCATCAGTTTATTGCATTTTTTAACTTATTAACCTGTTTATTGGAAGTCCAGAAAGTGCGTCAGTTCGTTAAATTCACGAAAGTTAGTCAAGAAACTTTGCTAATCTACTTATCATATAAGGTAACTCAAACGACGACACATCAGACTTTCAAACATTGTGGTGTTTTCAAAATGGATTTTCATGGCAATTGTTTTAATGGAAGGCATCCCTTCAGTGACAGTTGATGATTTCCCATCCCATAAATTCACCAGGTCCACGATTTGTTTGACAAAGTTAAGAAATTATACTATTCCGACCACTTTGTCAAGATCAAGAAATTGCATCGGTCACCTTTTTGCATTTCATCTTAGGAATCTATTTTTGGCAACATCCACAAACCTATCAGCTATATTCAAGGGGAGAATCGTAACGACATTTCTCACGAGGTCCAGAAACTATTACCTTTTCGATGTCACACTTGTGTCTAAAGAATCATAACAATGTTGAAGACGTTTTTGACGAGGTCTAGAAATTGTTACCTTTGTATTGTGTAACTTGTGTCTGAATGACCAGAGATATCTTGAAACTTATCTTTAAAGATCTTGAAATTGTTACCTTTTGATTGTCTAACTTGTATTTGGATGAAAAACAAATCTCGAGGGCTTTTTAAACGAGGTCTCGAAAAAAAGTTCAAAACTTTTTGCGAGATCTTAAAATTGTTACTTTTGCGGTGACGGAATGGCCAAAAGAACCTTGATGAATATTTTGACGAGGTACTGAAGTAGCTACCTTTACAGTGAACTCGTATGTGGATGACAAGGAAAACCTAGGCAAAGTCTAGGAACTTCATATTTGAAAGAGTATAAAAATCTCGATGATCTTTTGTCACCTTTCGTCCAAACCCTCGTTTGTCGTACTTGTGTTTATTTGAATAAACAGAAACTTTTTTTGTATATTAGCTATACTTCTTCAGTTATTAATGTTAATCCGTGGTTATCAGAATGTCTGAAATCCCTTTTTTTTGCCAACGAGTTTTCTTTGTGCAGTGCTGACGGCAACTACGAAGTGACCATCATGACTAAGGCCATCATCCACAACGACGGCAAAGTGGTCTGGAACCCTCCCGCCATTTACAAGAGCTCGTGTCAGATCGACGTGCAGTACTTTCCCTTCGACAAGCAGGACTGCTTCATGAAGTTCGGATCTTGGACGTATGACGGATACCAGGTAATCTCTATCATCTTCAGACCCTTTTCAATATCGCTGCTAAGAGTTGAAACCATGCAATGCTGAGCATTTGTGGTGGTGTACTTGCTGAAGAAATTTTGATTCTTGAATTTAAATTTACCAAACAGAAGCAGCATGAGATCGCATAAACTCAGATATTCTATTCAAGATAAAAAGGAGGTAAAACAAAATACTGAAATATATAAGATAAAAAGAGTTCAAATAAAATACTCGAACATGTAAGATAAAAAGAGATAATACTCTATGCAAAATAAAAAGAAGATAAAACATTCAATTATATATTATAAAAAAGAAGTAAAATAATATAGTAAAACATTTAAATAAAAAGAGGTAAAATAAAATACTGAATTCTGTATTATAAAAAGAGATAAAGTAATATAGCCAAACATGAAAATAAAAAAAAGGTAAAATGCTAGTTTTAATTTGCCATAGTCTCTTAACAGCTATATAAGATAAACAAAGGTAAATTATACATTTATTTGCAATATCTACTCACAGATATATAAGATAAAAAAGGTAAATTATACATTAATTTGCAATATCTATTCACATATCTATAAAATAAAAGTAAAATTAAATAATCAAATAAGTAAGATAAAAATAGTTAAAATAAAATAGTCAAACGTGTATGCTAAAAAAGCGATAAAAATACTCAAATATGTAAGATACAAAGAGGTAAAATAAAATGCTAACTTTAATTTGCAGTAGTCCCTAACAACTATATAAGATAAAAATACGCAAAATAAAATATTAACTTTAATATGGAACAGGTACCTTAAAAATATGTAAAATAAAAAGAGGTAAATTATTAACTTTAATTTTCATTAGATCCGTTGACAAAATATACGGTAAATAAAAAACACGATAAAAAGAGGTAGAATTAAATATTAATTTAAATTTGTTAACAAATATGCAGCATGAAAATTTCATCTTAGGAATCCTTTTTAGGCAATATCCACAAATAAAATATTCAAATAAATAAATAAATAGAAAATAAAATATTCAAATATGTAAGATGTAAAGTTCTAAAATATTAACTTTAATTTGCAATAGATCCGTTAGCATATACGCAGGATAAAAAGAGATAAAATCAAATTCAAATTTATGAACGAGTAAGTAAGGTAAATGAGGTAATGTAAAATATTAACGTTAATTTGGTTTAACCATTTAATTCATAATATTTAATACCATGTTTTAGTATCGCTCTACAGAAAGAAGGACCTGTATCTGATGTCCTTCGAAATCGACAGAGTTTTATTACAAAATATACGTGAAACTAAATTTGCGTTTCAACTCAATTTCAATGATTTTATGATTGAGTTATCAGATATCAAAACCCACTTGGAAATCACCCTAAATGGTGAAAATTCATATCCACGTGACTCATGAAGAAAATTACAAAATCTCCTCCGCTAGAATTTATGACATTCTGGATATTTGGAAATGATATTACATGTTTCTAATTTCTTAAAATGACAATATTTTTTTAGACGCGTGGGTGATGTTTGCACGATAGCTCAACATAACGATTCGAAAATTTTGAAAAACACTCCTCTAATTTCTAATAGTAATATACCCCATCCAAAAATAAACCGCATTTCATATAATTTTAATATAAACAGCCCTTCAAATATCTCATTCGAATCACAGTTTCTAATATCAATACCCCATCTGAAAATATATTGTATTTCGGAAAATGATTTAATGTAAATACCCTTTGAAATACCCCAACCGAATCGCAATTTTTAATTTCAATACCCTACCCGAAATTATACCCCATTTTCGGTCAATTTGAATATAAATAACCTCTCCCAGTACGTCATCCGAATCCTAGTTTCTGATATCAATACCTCATCCGAAAATATATCGTATTTCGGATAATTTTGAATATAAATAACCTCTTGCGATACCCAATCCGAACTGCAGTTTCTACTATCGACACCCCATCCGAAAATATACCCTATTTGGGATAATTTTTAATATAAATAACCCCTTCCAATATTTCATCCGAATTTTCAAAAGAATGCATTTCTTAAATCTTCCAGCAAACAATTTTCGAAAGTCCAGCGACCCGAAAAGCAAGCGCCCCCGACCACCCTACCCCGTCAGCAGCGGAAAGATCGAATCTTCGCACGAGTGGGGATCGTCTGAGGACAGGAGAGAGAGAACGGAATGGTTCATCGGCAAATAAAACTGATCGCAGATTGCTTCTATTCGGGAGAAATATTACGATCGCCATCGAACCAAACGACGTCAGATAAAAGGATTTATAGAACGTCATCGGCCGCGAAGGTGGTGGTGGGGAGAGAGACGAAAGAATTGTTGCCAGTTTATAACAGAGCTTGTTTGATATGAGAAACGTCTTTTACCGAGTCTTTCTAAATACCTTGTATCCTTCCTTATCTTCTACTACGGTGGGTTACGCTATTCGTGCATTTAATCATCCGCGCTACTTGGTATCTTTTCCCATTACAGGAATCATTACATGATCTTCGAAAACGTATTGTCATTTCACATGGTGTAAGATCTTTATAGTAATTTAAATAATTGTTTCAGTGTTTAATTATCTGCCAAAAATAACTACATTTATTAAAATTTATAATTTACAACTAATATATACGACAAGCATTCAATTTTATTTTAAATTAATTGAAAGAAATCATCATAAACAGAGAGAAAGATTCAAGAATTTTTTTGAACTTGCTAGTAACTAAACGTTGCGCTCTATAACAAAAAAGAAGAGAAAACATCCTCCCCCCATCCAAAAAAAAAATGCGAGTGCGGATGATGAAAAATGGAACCAGATTAAAAATTAATTCTTAAATTTTTTTAGATCAAAAGGTTCACTTTGTTGTTCCGAATCACGTTTTAATAAAAGGATGTTGCCACCTCGTGTTATAACCATGTATTATTTTTTAAGAAATAATATTGAGAATATAAAAAATGGCATCACTTAAAACTGTATAGTGAGTTTTAAACATATGCCGCTTTTAAAACGTTTGTCATTTTTTCTGCTAAATTTTACGTGCCGTAAGTGTGAAGAAAGCGAAGCTTAATACACAAAGTTAAAAAGACAAAAAAAAAGTTGTATGTTATTAAGCAAACTGAACATTAATTTGACGAACTGGGTAAAGACTGAAAAAAATTATAATCTAAAAGCGTTGAGTTTTGAACTATCACTCAGAGGGACACTTTTAAAGTTTAAAATGGCTTAGTAGTAGGAATTGGAAATAGAGGTAGTCCAAGTGGAATGGCAAAACATTTTAGAGGATATTAGACTAACAAGGAAACATTATATATGCCGAACAGCCATAACATTACTGCTACCTTTCACCTGGAGTAATGAGCTTTCACGGATACAAAACCACTGCACACGCGTGGCTGACGCTGAAGTATATAAAGCGTCTATGCAATGATATTCCACACTTTCTTGGAAAAGTGTGCGGAGTGTTAATCGTCGCTGAAAAGAAAACTGAATCCTCTAGCATACAAAATGACTTACCAAACGCTTCCTCCGAAGGGGAATGAAAAATCATAAAACGGAAGCCAATGAAAACCGAGTAAAACGAACTTTCAGGAACCAAAAGAAATACCTTTCAACCAAGACACTCACAATTCAAGAACTGAAGCTGAGCAAAAATCCAGAGGTGGCCCTTACTGTCGGGAAGCGAAAAAAAGGACCATCAAGCGCTCCTGCAGATTCATAATCAAAACCCAGCTGATAAGCAACAAACTCTCTCAATCAAATCTTAATTGTATTTTTCGTATTATATTATTTGTATCTTGTATTTCTATTTATCTTAACTGTACTAAGTCATCAGTTCTGATGTATTATTACACACACACTTATTTTTCATGACATTCTCTCTACCCAGTACAGTCAAATTCCTAGATTATTTCTGTTCTGACAGAATATCATATTCGTCTTTCAGCTACTTTCGACTTCTTAGTCACCTCCTTTTTTTTCCTTGCCTCCGATTTCTCCTGTCGAGATTAGCCACATATGGAATTATATATTATCATGAGCCTGAGGGCTTTATTTTATGCAGCCATCGAAGTTGCACTTTTGTGCATTGACCATAAAGCGTATATCTATCTATGTATCTATTTCCCACATCCTTTGCAGTGTTATCGCTGCCAAGGGTTTCGCCACACACAAGCTTGTGTCTTTACGAGCTAAGACGTGTTCCTTGCAGTGAAAACCATGAAAGCAGGCTGTCTACCAAAGACAAATCTTAATCACGTAAGAATGTGAACTGCATTGCAGATTGTACCGAAGCGAAACAAATATGAACAGAATTGAAAATGTTTGTCGCCGTAATCAAGGGAGCAGGCATCTTCTTTTAACTAACTAACTCCGTGCAGATAAAGATTTCCAAGCACAAGAAAATTCCGTTTTTCCTTCAAATTAAGCATAATTTCAGCAGATATTGGATCCCATTACGCTTCGTAATATGAACGTCTGGGGTCTCCCTGGCAGCCTTCGGGAGTTACAGAATGTTTTCTATGATCATGGCATTGACATTCCACGTACAGGCAAGCCATAATCTTAGCAATCCTAACTGCTGCCACTATAGACGTGATCGTATGAATTACCGCTGTAGTGATCTGATTTTTGTTAGAATTACCATCATACTAGAAGACATATTTACAATTTGATTAATTAATGAACGCAGAGCACACAGATACGAGCTTATTACGGTTTGTGTTTCACTTCCTGTTTATTATTAAATCTACTTTAGTGCTTTTTATAACTATTAATGATAGCATCTTGAACAATATTGCGACATCCCAACTGTGGCGGTGGGAGACCTCAAAGCGAAGCACAGTCATTCGAATTGCCATCGAACTAAAGTATGAATGGGAAATTATTTCACGAGTATATTTTAAATCATCCAGTCACTGTTTCTGCTCTGAAAGATTATACTTACAGGCCGTGTAATTTGAAAAGTTGCAACGCCTTTTTCAATTTCTTTTGAGTATTCCTTAAAAGGATGCTAGCAGATAGCGCATTTTTACGAATTGGCAACTGCTTCAAAATCCTATATATAACAATCCCGCCTTTTAATAAGTTTAGTACAACCAAAGGCATCGATTGTGCAGTCTCTTCTTTCCCAAGTAGAATGCCTTAGATAATGCTTCTAAAGTGTTACCTAAAAAAATAGATTTTTAAACAACTTGGAAATATTAGGAACCTTAATTCGGGAACGGAATAGGTTCTGAAGAGATATCACTTGACCTTAGATCCCAGCCGAAAACATACCATCAACAAGACTAAACAATGATGCTAAAAATTGCATTAAACAGCACAGACAAGAAATCTGGGATTTAAAAATGATAAATCTTGATATTAGGGATGGCTTCATTTAGTCGATGGTAAAAAATATATAAAGTATTTTCTCAAGTAATCGCCCGTTAGATTAAAATAAACAAGCTGCCTTCTCCCATCAAGATAACGTCTTTGCTTCGCATTTGGAACTGAAGTTTACTCCTGACTTCCGGACAATCGATGAAAACTTTGAACTTAAAACGCTTTTACATGTTCACGGTTGATTAGATTCATCTACTGTGCGAAATTTACAAGATTTGGACACGCCTACCGAAATTGTGGTTATTAGCTGCAGATATTGATAATATTTCGAATATTAGAATTAAGAAACCGCCCGAGCAACGTTATTTGCAAACTTACAAGCAACATTAATGCATGCCTTGTTAACTCTTATTTTCCGACCATCTGGAAATTGCGAAAATTATCCTCATGCCTAAACCTGATAAAGACCATTAAAAACCTGACCTGCTTGCTCCTGAACAGTATTCAGAGTAAATGTTTCTGCAACTAAACAACTGGTTCGTAGAATTTGCTGGTGTCGCACTTCATTATAAAGTAAATGCTATAAATTAATTGTAAATGTTGCCCTCTTCATGCTAGGCGTCGCGAAAGCCTTCGACTGTGTCTGGCATTAAGGACTTATTTGCAAGCTTATTGACTTTGGCCTGGATTGTGAGCTAATTCTACTATTGTTTTCTTTTATCTCAGACAGGAAATCCAAAGTTTCAGTAGGAATTGCTCTTTTCACTGAAATGAATATTCATGTTGGCATGTATCGAGCCTCCGCAATTGGACCCATTATATGCCTCTTCTATGTTACAGATTTATTCAAGACCATCTGTCACACCATTTCTATACTAACGTGCTATGCAAACTACACTGCCTTTGCAGTGAATCTGCTAATATATGTCATGTAATTAAGAAAGTGCAAGACTAGTGGTGTAAATGGAATATGTGTATCAATGCACAAAAATTCCCAATTAATTCTCATGAAGAGCAGAAAAACAACAATCCATTTGAAGAAACATCTCCACCGTTTCGATGAACTAATACCCATCGTGAAGCAAGTCAAATATCTGGGTGTTATCCTAAATGAAAGGCTGACTTGGACCCACCATAGCAGGTTAGAACCAAGGCTACAAAAAAGTTAAATGCTTACTACTAATTGGAAATACTCCAGACTTGATCTGAGCAAAAAAAAACGTTTACTGTACGTCTCCGCAGTAAGCCCTATTTATGACATGCTCATCGCTTGCTTGGGCCGCAGCAATTAAAACTGATGTAAAGAAACTCCAAATTATGCAGAACAAATTTCTTAGAACTATGACTAGTGCACATTTTTTGTAAAAAACAAACTCTTACACCAGGGTTTGAAACTTATTTTCATGGATGAATTTCTTGGAAAACATGAATTTCTACAAGAATGCTCTTAGCTGTTCTCGCTTAGCATTATAGATACTGTTTAGATACATTATAGATGTTTCATTACGAATTACCAAATGAAAATTGATACTTTTATCCATATACAGCGCATATGATAAATCAAAATTTTCCTTCTTAATAATACAAAAATTACGAATCAAGATGAATTATAATGATTTATGATTCACAGTTATTAATTTTCCCTCCCAATAGATGGTGCCTACCGTGAAGCTTCTCGCTGATTGTGTCAATGAAACTCTTCAGTTGTCTTGCCTAGCAGACCTGGATCAACAATGTGTATATTTTGTACATATCTCCTTGTACCTGTATTTGTTTTCATCTGATGATCTGCAAATCAGTTTGAAATCTTTCATCTGAAATCAATCTACCTAGTGATTACACTTCTGTTAGATGCTCGCATAATGTGACCACAGACGTTTGCTGCACAAGCATTCATCGCACTTCATCATATTGTGAATTTTACATATATATTTAGAACACTCAAGGATTATAGTCTGAGCATTTCTTTCAATTTTACTGCATTACATTTTATATATTTTCTTGTAATTTTGTATGTTTCTAGGCAAAGCCTAAAAATCTCCATAACCAGTCAGATGCCTTCATGCTGATCAAATGACAAACGGTCTTGCCTCTTTTCTTATTTCCGATACTGATCCTTCACTTGACTGGCTGTGAGGAAATATTTCAGATTCTCCGCCTTTATGGCATTTATTTTCAAGAGCCAGAATACATCGGGTAAAATACCCGATAATCGCGGCATACAGCGGAAATTCAAGATTTTCCACACATAAAATATTCAGCGACATGATGGGAACAGCAGCTGATTTATCAGCTTTCGATGAAGGCTAAATTGCTGTGGCTCGGTGCCAGGTAACATGGACTTCAGAAACGGCATATTTGGTGGGCTGCTCGCGTGCAGCCGTTGTAAGTACCTATCAAAAGTGGTGTATGGATGGTGAAACGACAAGTTGCCCGCCAGCGGTCTGTCCACCATGGCGCATTGATTCCAGAGAACTGTAGAGACAGTTACGCATTGTTCGCCATAACAGAAGAGCTAGAACTGACGAAAATGTCAGCAGCTACAACAATGGTAACCCAAATGGTGTGTATCAACACACAGTATATACTGGTGCGTATGGGTCTACGCAGCCGTGTCCCTATACTGACAGCATGCTACCGCGAACAACCCTTCAGTGTTCCAAGGAACATGGGCATTGGACCATAGAAGAATGTAAGAAATTCTCCTGGTCCGCAAATCACGTTTTCTGGTAAATCACGTGGACGACACAGTGAGAATCGGTTCACATTGAACACAGTGAGAATACACCGATTTCCAACGGAAACCCTGGAACCCGCTTGCACAGTTGGCTGGATACAAGGCGGTGGGGGGGTATTATAGTGCGGGCAATATCTGCATGGTGCACATTCATCATTTCCAAGAATTCCCTTGACATTTGTGCCCTATGTGAACATCATTGTAGACCAGGTACAGCCCTTTATGGCCACAGTGTTTTCGGCGGGTTATGGCGTTTACCAGCAAGATAATGCACCATGCCATAAGGGCCTAATCGCCAGGCAGTGGTTCCAGGAACATTCTGGGCAGTTTCAAATCTTGTCTTAGCTTTCGAATTTACCTGACATGAACCCAATAGAACATTTGCGGCTCCACCTGGAAAACCAAATTCGTGCTTCCAGGCTACCACTTCGTAATGTGCGGAAATTTCAGAACCAGTTTTTAAGTGCTTAGTGCCAGATACCTTAAACTACCTATTAGCATTTTGTGGAGTCAATGCCTCACCCGGTGTTAGCATTTTTGATTGCAAAAGGTTGTCCTATTCATATTAAACAAGTGGTCATAATTTAATGTCTCTTCAGTATATAGTTTGTATATTTAAAAAAGTTAAAAAATATGTGATGGAATTCTGCAAAAATATTTAATACTTTTATTAGATACATCATGAATTCGGTGTAGTTTTATATAGAAATCGAGGTACTTTTATGGAGCACTTAAAAACTATTATTGTTAATGGAACTGTTAAAATGTACTTGATATTGTAATACACTTAATACTGAGAAATTTTAATATTGTAATTTTTGGTCAAATCACTATAATTTTTTCTGAGGAATTCTTAAAACTATAATTTTTTGGGAAAACACTAAAACTAATATTTTTTGTGGAACCTCTAGAACAAAGATGTCAAACTCGCGGCCCGCGGGCCGCATGCGACCCACAACAAATATTTTTGGCGGCCCGGCCAATATATCGGCAAATAATAATATATAATAATAAAATAACATATCGACGAAGAAAAAAATGAAATGTTTACTGCTAAGTAATTAACGATAATTTATTTAGTGTTGTTAGATTACTCACAGCGAGCTGACACACACACTACTTAAATTACAAATGCGTGTGAGTAGCTTGCGTTCAGCTACCTTCGGCTTTTGGGGGACACGTGCACTCAGAACTTGTACGCATCCCCCGATAGCCGAATGTGGCTGAACTCATGGTCTCAGTTTTCCAATCATAGTTTTGTACGATATATTGGGGCATGCATGTGCATGCACTTTGCTTTATTATTAATTATTACTTAATCATATTGTTACGGATTTCATAGTTATTTATTTAGTTAGTTTTTTTTATTTAGAATTATTAGTTTCTCTGTTTTGAATTGATTTTTGCTAAGCGTTTGACATTTTGTGATATTGTTAGAATATTTTTGAAGAAATATTTCAGCATTTTGATTTATCTCTTGGGGAAAGAATACATTTTTGTTAACTTTTTAACGTTAACCGTGTTTATTCCAGCCCTTTGTATTCAGTATGTCTATATCAAAACCAAGTGGTAGTAAAATTAAACGAAAAATCGCTGACGAACATAGAATATTCCAAGTAAAATGGTAATTAGAATATTTTTGCTGTGAAATAAAAGATAAAATAATCTGTTTGATATGTAATAATACTATTAATGTACCAA
>KK118617.1:249911-284757 GCA_000611955.2 Stegodyphus mimosarum
TTTTTTTTTTTTTTTTGCGGCCCGCCTAAAGTTAAACCTTGTTTGTTTGGCCCAAGTGTACCTATGAGTTTGACATCCCTGCAGTACACTAAAAGTTTTATGCGAAGTATTAGCAACATCTTTGGCTAACTGGAGTGCACTTATTTTAGGGTTTTCCTTAACCTGTTTGATAATGCCAAGTTTTCCCCTACAGAAAATATTCGATGCCCTCCACTTCTAATCTTAGTTTCTGTCGATCCCGTCTCTTAAACTTTCTTACAATACTTCTAACAGTAAATAAGCTTCTGCTCAGTTGTATTCTTATAGCACGATAAGTTAAACCCTCATTTCTGAGCTGAATAATCATATTTTTTTGGAAGGTTAAAAATAGAACAGCGCGTGCATTTAATACCTAATAAATAAATATCTCGTAATTGCTGTTGCCATCCACAAAAATCCAGATATTTATAGATGTTTCCAGTATATTCGGGAAATTAATTATAAAGCTTATAAAAGCCGAGAACAAACAACTCATCTCAGTAGTAGCTGTAGTTCTAGCGAACTGTTTGTTTACTTAATGCTGAGATTGATTTGTAGCGATTTCGAAGTACAGTGTTCTCTCTGTTACACGGTTGCGGATAATAATCCGAATAATCATCCTTACATAGCAGTACCCATACACGCGCACAGTCAACGCTATGGGCGCTATGTGCGCTGTATGCGACGACATACTCAACGATACTCACACGCTATATGCGAGAATGTGAAAAAAAGAAGCGCACAAGTCCCAGCGTGCTCTGAAAACTGCTGAATTGCGTGTTTAGGTTTAGTTTCAACGATTACCCTGTTAATTCGAATAATTACCTCGTTTCAATGATTACCTCGTGTACAGTCGAAGGCATCATTTCTGTTGTTGATTAGATTTTCTTTTGTTTCGCACGTATTTTATTGCATAATTTCTTCTCATTCTTTTGAAAATTGATTTAAAATTTTAGAATTAAATAAATGAATAAATAATGTACTACAAGTGCTAAGCGCAAGAAAGTTGTTTTATATGAAAAACAAAAAACTTACATTACAGTCGACTGAACATGCCGATTCGACTATAAAGCTTGCCGAAGAGAATATGGAATCTGCTCGCAAAATTGTTTGTGAAATAGTTAACCTTTTCCAGTGCCATTTACCTCGACGAAACTCGGACCGAAGTGTTTATGGATCAACACGTGGTAAACAAGACAGACTGATGCTCGAGAACAGTCACAATGCGAGCCGAAACATAAACGCCTGTGTTATAGTCAGTTTTGCACGATACTGCTCGCTTGGAAGTAACTTTAATCCTTTTGCCTTTCGTAGGTATTATAAATAGATTATATTTTGCAATAAATAACAGTTTCAAAATTATATTTCATAAATAAACAACACTTCAAGTAAGAAACTTTAATCCTTAGTGGAAGTAAACTGTAATAAACTGCTTTCACTAAAATCTTTCGTATTTTGAATTTTGTAGGAGTTTATTAAATTTTACTAACTGACCTGCTTTGTAACAGCAATTAGGAGAATCGTGACTAACGCTTATGTTCCACTGATAGGAACTAACGATCTATTACGACCGTGAAATTACGATGTTAATGTTCACGAGCCTGGTTCGTGATGTTTATGTTTGGGACAAAATCTTCTTCACGAGTCAGACTCGTTAAAGCACGGGGAAGGGTTAAAGAAGAAAAGTTAAACCTTGTTTGTTTGGCCCAAGTGTACCTATGAGTTTGACATCCCTGCTCTAGAACTATAATTTCTCGTGTAACTCCTAAAAATATAATTTTCTCTTATGGAACACTCTAATTTTTTGTTGAATCAATTAAACTAAAAATTGTTTCACAGAATCCTTAAAAATAGCATTCATTTTAGAAGTACTATCCTTTTACGGATTCCTTTTATGGACCCCTTAAAACTGTAATTTTTTAAAGAAATCTGTAAAAATAAAACTTTCTGTTAGGGAAACTTAAAACGATATTTTTGCTGAAACTACTAAACTTAGAATTCTTTAAGTGACATCTTTAAAATCATTAAATCACAATTTCTTATGGAACACAAAAATTATGATTTTCTTTTGTAATATAATTGCCTGTAACCCTCCAAGTGTTATGAGTTTAGCCCTGAAATTTCAAAGTTCCTTAAAGTGTCAAGAATAAATGGTATTTTTTTTATTATTAAAAACCAAGTCTCTCACTTTGTACCTTGGTTCCTTTTCTACCCAAATACACCCAACTGGAAGTTATATTAAAAGCTGGCAAAAATTTTATGTGCAATGAATAAGAACGATACCCTTCTATACGGAATTTTACGTCCATAACGCTGAAAGGATTAAACTGTGATTTTGTAATTAGTGGACCCTTTAAAACTGTCATTTCTTATACCCACAATTATATTTTCTTTTATCGAACTCTAGAGCTATAATTTTTCATGGAACCACTAAAACTATAATTCTTTTTTCGTAATGCTTTAATTTTTTGTGAAACTACTAAAACTGTAACACTTTTCATGGAACGCTTAAACTATCATTTTTTATCATACACCTGAAAAAAAATTTTCTTTTCTGAATTCTTAGAACTAATTCTTGGTCAAACACTAATTATGCTTTCGGAATCCTTAAATTATAATTCTTCTGGAGCTCTTAAAAATCAACTTTCTATATCTTCTGTATATTTTTGTTGTTATATAATTTACGTTCTATATCTTCTGCATATTTTTGTTTGCTTAAAAAGTGAAAAAATATGTAATGTAATTCTGTAGAAATATTGAATGTTTTAATTAAAAATATCCTGAATAAAGTGCATTTTTATTTAAATAATTCAGATTAAAAAGTAAAAAAATATATTCTTAAAAACTGCTTCGACTGCTTTTAAATAACTTAGATTGTTCACTAATAGCAGACAGATTAAATATGAAGGAATAATACTTAATATTTTGCCCATTGGCAACAAAATTATAACACAATGCATTAAAGTGAAACAATGCAGAATCGTATTTCGAGATTAGTAGCCCTTCTACGCTGAAAAAACTGCACGCAATTTTATATAAAGTTACAAGGTAAAACAATTGCTAAACAATCTTCGACCCGGATTCAATCCCAAGCGTACGAGCTGTGGCTATAGTTTTTTCTATGTGTAACGTGAATAAAACCGAGTTTCCCTCAGAAAGCTCTTACCGATGCCATCGTCCCCCTAAGCAGATAGCCCTAGTGATAGCCTTTCACCACACAAAATAACCTAACCTAACCTGCGTTTCTTATTCTTAAGTTGCAGTTTTATGTTTTCCACAAAAAATTGTAGTGTTAGGGGTATCACAAAACAAAGTTGTAGTTTTTCTATAAAAAATGCTGTAGTTTTTTATGGTACCACAAAAAAAAAGATGTAATTTTAGGAATTCCACAAAAAAAGTTGTATTTTTCCCACAAAAGAGAGTTTCAATTCTAGGGCTTCCAAAAAAGAAGGTTGTAGTTTTAGGGTTCCGCAGAAGAAATCATTTCATGCTTTCACTTCTTTCAATATATTTATATGTTGCCGTACATCAAAGTTAAATTATACGTCACTTTCATACTGAGTACATTATACGTTGCATATATGAAAGGTACATTACTTTCATTCTGAATATATATATATATATTCGTTGTCAAGTACATAAAGTACATTATACTTTACAACCATTCATTTAAATACATAAAGTGCATATGCACTATTCCTTATTTTTATTCCAGTTACAACACAGTTATTATATATCATATAACCCTTGTGATTCAGTCATTCTAACTGCAATCGTGACCTTCCAGGTGGATTTGAAACACCTGGAGGAGATTCCGGACAGCGACACCGTGCCCATCGGCATGGACTTGAGCGAGTTCTATCTGAGCGTGGAATGGGACATAATGGCGGTTCCGGCACACCGCCGGGTGCGGCACTACTCGTGCTGCATGGAACCCTACCCGGACATCACCTTCAACATCACTCTGAGGAGGAAGACCCTCTTCTACACCGTCAACCTCATCATCCCCTGCGTAGGCATCTCAGGGCTGTCCGTCCTCGTCTTCTACCTGCCCTCGGACTCCGGGGAAAAGGTGAGAATATCTATGACGATGATAATCGAGTGGATGAGCTAATTTGTGGTTTATAGAAATGTTTTCTTTATATTTGTTTGCGCCGACCAGATGGTATCGCGGTTAGGGAAGCCCGACTGCGATATTGAAGGGCCCGGGTTCGAATCTCGGAGAAGGCATGGATGTAAAATTGTCTGCCCCTTCATAGAAGGTCGCCTATTAGGTCGGCTCCTTCATAGGAAGTAGCGGTGGTCTCCTATTAGGTGCCTCTACAACAAAATGGCCGCCACTTCTGGCCTTAGTAGTGGCAAATGCCGCTCATTGGTCCATTTTTTACACGCATTCCTCAATAGCTATACTGATTTGCACTTGCGAATTATGCTTGCCGGGATTCGAACACTGAATCTTCCGAATACGCGTCGAGGGTGCTTTCAGTTACACCTCGAAAGCAGGCGAAAAGGAGGGAGAAATACCGTATAAACGTTTATAACTTATACTCACTTTTGCGTCGAATAGTAGTTCTGGACGCTTGTAGAGCTTATAATGCATATAACGCTTAAAACTCATCCTCGCTTTTTCATAATATAAAAGCTGTTAATGACGCTTGTAACGCTTATAACTTATTCTCGTTTTTTTGTCTCGAATTTAAATTCGATCGCTGACACTTATAGCGCATATAACGCTTATAAGATATTTTTATAACGTTTGTAACTTATTCTCGCTTTTGCGTTAGGTTTAAATTCTGTCAATGACCCTTCTCATAACGCTCGTAACTTGTCCTAGTTTTTGCATTAATTTCTCTTTTTGACGCTTAAAACGCATATAACGCTTACAATGTATCGTTCCTTCTTTTGCGTCGAATCACTTGTGGCTTACTTGTATCACTTGGGAATCACTGGTGTCATTTTCCAAGTACCGCACAGGCGTTTAGAATGCTCAAAAGTAGCATGTTGTCGAATGTTTGGTTTCCAGATGGTAGCGTATATTGCATACAACGCTTATAACTTATCCTGACTTTTGCGTCGAATCATCTTTCACATAACGCCCTAACGTACATATCACTAGTAACTTCATTTCACATATATAACATTAATAACGCTTAAAGCAAGCTTTTAAGCAACTTTTAGAAAATAATACTAATAATTTAACAATTATTACTGCATAACACTATAATAATTTATTTTTACTTTTGAAACGAATCGCTTTTAAAATCACATGGATGCTTAGAGCGATCAAAATATGATGTTATCCAATGCTTCATTTAACATACATCGCTTATAAGCTTATTTTTTTTTATTCGGCGAAATTTCCTGATTTTCCAATAAAATAATAATTTCGTGAAAAATATTGTTAGAGTTTCAGAAAATAAAACGTGACTTCTTTTGCTCGTTGCTAGGTGTCCTTGTGCGTGTCCATCCTATTGTCTTTAACTTTCTTCTTCCTGGTCCTCTCGGAAATTATTCCGTCGACTTCTCTTGCGATGCCACTACTCGGTAAGTAAATTCTTGTTTATATTTATTTCCTATTTAATTGGATTTTTTCGTTTTTTTTATCCCGAAAGGATTATTAGTCTGGAAATAAGATTTTGCGTTGATTCATTTTAAATGTCTGTTTCTTTACCAAACAATAATAAACTGCGTAGTGCATTAAGCAGTTATGGGTTACGATGTAAAGTAACAAGTAACAGTGAATAAGGAAGTTAGTGCGTTAAAGAAGCATGAGTTACAATGTTTGAAAGCATTAAGCAGTGACAATATATGCTTCAATGTATTAAAAATTGTGGTTTAATGTGTTAAATAAATTGCGTTTCGGGGCATTAAGCAGTTATGGGTTACTATTTAATGCAAGAAGCAACTGTGAATAAAGAAGTTAGTGCGTTAAAGAGGCATAAGTTTCAAAGTTTGAAAGCATTAAAATATTACAATATATGCTTTAATGCGTTAAGCACTTGTGATTGTCTTTAATTGAATTAAACTTTATGGCTTGTGTTTCAACGGGTTGTGTTCAATTATGGGTTATGTTCAAATGCATTAAGCAGTTGTAGATTATGGTCTAATGCTTTAAGAAATTGAAATTTGGTTTTTAATGCGTTAATCAAATATATTTAAATGCATTAAACAGTTTAGATATGTTTTATTGTGTTAAGCACTTGTGAGTTATCTTTTAATGTGTTAAACAATTGCGGATCGCATTTCAATGCGTAGCATGCGAATTATGTTTTTAATGAGTTAAGTAGATATGAATTGCATGTTTAAATATGTTAAGCAATTAATACATATTCTTAAATGCTTTGAGCACTGATGAGTTATCTTTTAATGTATTGAGTAACAATGAATTAAGTCGTAAGTCATTGGGAATTACATTTTAATGCGGTAAGCAGCTATGTTTTATTATAGTTGGATGCATTAAACAATTGTGAGATATGTTTTAATGCGTTCAGAACTTGTAATGAATTAAACAATTGTGATTTGTGTTTCAATGCGTTAAACACTTACAGGTTACTCCGTTTTAATATACAGGTTACTCCGTTTTAATATGTCAAGCAACTGTAAATTTGGTGTTTAATACGTTACGCAGGTATACGCTATTATATCTGGATACATTAAACAGTTACAAATTATCTTTTAATGTGTTAAACAATTATGGATTATGTTTCAATGCATGAAACAATTATGGGTTATGTTTCAATGCGTTAAACAATTGCGAATTAAATTTGTTAAGTTGTTAAGCAGGTATGTGCTACGCATAAATGTGTTATAGAGTTGTAGAGTAAGTTTCTAATGCCTTAAAGAGATACGAATTGTTAAGCTTAAATACATTAAGCAGCAGTAAATTAGATTTTCAGTGCGTTAAACAGATATCCATTGTTATGTTTGAATGTATTAAGCAACCATTATATAAATGGTTTAAACACTGATGAGTTGTCTTTGGATGCCTTAAGTAGATATGAATTTTATGCTTATGTGCGTTAAGCAATTACGCAGTATGTATAAATGTTTTAAACACTGATGAATTACATTTTATTGTTTAACTGGATAGGAATTGTCTTGCTTAAATGTGTTAAGCACTGATGTGTTAGTTATCTTTTAACGCATAAAGCAGGCATGATTTGATGCATGTTTTAATGCATCAAATCTTTGTGAAGTGGATTTTTAATGCGTTTATATGAATTCTTATGTTCGGATGCTATCATGAATGTAATCTGATGTTTCAGGCAAGTACCTGGTGTTCACCATGATCCTGGTAACCCTGTCTGTGATCGTGACGATTGCTGTGCTCAACGTGCACTTCCGGTCTCCATCGACACATAAAATGGCGCCCTGGGTGAGGAGGATCTTCATCCGACTGCTGCCCCGAATCCTGCTCATGAGGCCGCCCCAGTATAAGATTGAGACCGACGATGCCAAGGCAACCGCCGCCGCCACGCTAACAGGGGGTCAGTTACTTACTAATAGTCTTGTTGCCAGTGTACCCTCTCTCTAAGTTTTTTAAGTATAAGAGGTGTACTTGAGACTTACTAAATGTCGTAACAAATATCATAATACCTAACACAATGCCGCAGTTTGAGCTAGGCCCTCTCGTTGAGTTAATTTCCTAACACAATTCCGTCATTTGAGTTACATCCTGTCAAAACTTTAATTACTCGAGTCACTTTCATAAGAGAATTCTGGAATTTCAGATACACTCTTTAGAATTTCTTTTTTACTCTTTCAGAATTGTTATAATTGGAGTTACTCTTCTAACAACATTTTGTTATTTGAGTTATATCCTGCCAAACGTGTCATTACTCGAGTTACCTGCCTTAACAAAATACTGTAATCTGGGTTATATCCAATCAAAAATGTCATTTGTCGACTTACTTTCCTAAGAAATACCGTAATTCAAATTAATATCCTAGCAGAAGTGAGGGATCATGATTTAGCTCCAAGTATGCAGAGGTGTGATGTTTCAAGGTGATCGGTAAGTTATTCCAAGGATTTAACAAAGTTCAGACATAACATTTATTACGATGGCAACACAAAATAGTATTTTGAAGAATTATATATATTTAAGAGTGGGCTTACAGTATTTTGCTCTTTTGACGCTTCAAGATATGCGTCTGAACATGGTGAGTTACATGAGTTTACTGAACCTTTTTTGCACGATGATAGCACGATCTATCTACTAATCTACAAAGTGTAGAAGACACTCCGCCCCGATAAACAATTCGTTCATCGTAACATTAATATCAAAACCTTTTAACTCAGATTTAAACAAGTGTATCAAAATGTTCACCAATGAAATCATGTAAAATAAGAAGCACACATACAATAAATTTAAATTTAGATAACAATACTAAATTTAGAGCAAAAAATTACAAGTAAAATGCAGTTACAATTCTCCAGACTGCAAGACAAATAGTAAAATTAATATGAAACTACTAAATTACTATAAATCTGTGGTTAATCAATGCTCTAAATCGGAAACACAACACTGGATTAATAACAGTAAAGCCTACTTTTCCATCGGCATCCGGATACAGTTCAATTACTCGTCCGAGGCGTCATCTTAATAGAGGCAAATTGTCGTCTTTTACTAAGTCATTGAGGGTTAAATTTGGTTTATCCCTCAACCATTTGGTGCGTCCTTGCAACTGCAATAGGTAATCGTTAAATCAGCGTTTCCAGAAGCTTTGGAAAATTTGCTGAGTCAGTTTTCATCTTTCAGCAGACTATTAGTAAGATTATAAGGTATTTCTTCCGCCTTCTTCGCATGCCTTCGTGGTGTAGTGGTCAGCACACTCGACGCGTAACCGAGAGGTCCGTGGTTCGATTCCCGGCGAAGGCGTTGCTCATTTTTCCCTTCTTCTGCTTCCAAAAAATACCTAATATCTCTAAAAGATTAATTCCAGGAATTGCTGTTAACGTAGTCCCAATTAGGAAATGTCGAGGTGTTAAGGATCAGAGGAGACAGAAACTACCGGTCTGGAATTCAAACGCGCCTCAATTTCAGTAATAAAGATGTAGAATTCTTCGTGAGTTAAAATCTGTGTTCCAACAGTCTTCTTTAAGTGAATTTTCATTTGCTTCACACCAGCCACCCAGAGGCCGCCAAAGTGAGACACTGCAGGAGGGTTGAAGGTCCAGTGAATATTTTCATTAGTCATGTAGTTTCGAAATGCTTCCTCAGAAGAAAGTTTAGTCAAGTATCTTTTCAGTTAACGGTCAGGGACAACAAAGTTGGTTCCCCTATCTGAAAATATTTTCTTGTGTTTTCCTCTGTGTTACATAAATCTTTTGAGAGACGCTAAAGTGCCTCTGTCGTTAGATCGCTGGCCACTTCTAGATGAATGGCTTTTGTGGTGAAGCATATGTAAAGACAAACATAGCATTTATATGTCTTGCCACCTCTTCCCTTTCTATTCTTGATCAGGAATGGTCCTGCAAAATCGAATCCTGTGTTCGAGAATTCTCTACCCAGTACTACACGTGAAGCCGGGAGATCGGCCATTATCTGACTGGCGGTAGTTGTTTGATTTTTAAAACACTTTGTACATTTCCAAATTATTTTTCTTACAATTTCTCGGCCGTTAGCGATCCAATATTTTTGTCGCAGAGCTGATAATGTTAATGTAACTCCTCTATGTATGTTTATTTCGTGAAAGTATCTGACGGTCAATTTAGTAACATGATGTTTGTTAGGAAGAATGATTTGATTCTTTCTGTTTCCTGAAAGATTCGGATTGCTGAGTCTACCACCGCACTAAGGGTTTCTTCTGTATAAAGGAAAGGATTTAGCTTCAGGATTTTACTGTTGAGATTCAATTTCTTCCCTCCTTTCAAAAGTTTAATTTCTTCTCTAAATTCGGAATTTTGTATAATTTTAAAAATCAATTTGCTTGCCCTATCCAACTCTTGAACTGTTAAAAAAATCCTTGAATTTTAAAGATGTAGGTTTACCCTTGTTGCAGAACCTTAAACACCATGCAGTTACAAGTCTGAGTTTATTCCAGGATGAAAAAATAGTAAGAAGGTGAAGTTCATTTTGATTATTGGATGCAACTCACAGGACAGTTTTTCGCTGCTATTCAAGAGTTGTGCAAGAGATTTTGATCCTTAAGTTCAAAATCTAAAATAGGTTCAACTCCTTGATTACTGAAGTTGCCTTAGGTAACTTCAGTCTTAAGGTACCTTGCCTAAGGTAACTTCAGTCCTAAGGTACCTTGCCTTAGGTAATTTCAGTCCACCTTCACCAAGGTGGACCCTGAAATAAAAATTCATTTTCTTTAAGATCTATCAACTTTGCATCTCGTGATACAGCATCTGCAGGATTTGCAGTTCCTTTACAAAATTGCCATTAAGCAGGAATATCTCTGTATCTCTCTAACACGATTTGCTACGAAAGGCTTCCCATCATTGGCAGTACCCTCTATCCAGTAAAATACTACCTAAAGCAATAAATATTTCATTCCTTGATATTACAGAGCGTTTTCAGATAGTCAGCTATTCTTGAAGCAATGGTAGCTGTCATCAGTTCCAAGCGAAGAAGATGTAAACTTCTTTAGCGAAGCTAATCTGCTCTTAGATAGCAAAAGGATGTCTCCAAAGTATTTGGATTTTGAAGATAAACTATACCACCGTATTCTTTGATACTAACATCGGCGAAAACAATTAGGGTCATGTCTTCTGCATTAATTGCTGACCACTCAAGAAATATCTTATAGGAATATTAATGTGAACAAGATCCTTCATTTTAGAATACCATGTTAAAAACCTTCTTCTTAGCTCATCATATACCCCGGAATTTCAATCACAACCAGATTCCCATAATTCTTGAATCAATTGCATATGCAGAAATTAGTCCAAGTGGATCCTAAATTTTGGTTACAATTTGCAAGAGGAATCTTTTCGTTATTGTTTGTTCATTAAGCGATTCCCTGAATTGTGTTACATCTAGACTTAAATTGTCGCGATCTGTTTCCTATTTCAAGCCTAGAACGTTTGACGAGTTTTTATTTAAAATATTTTACTCGATATCGATTCCATTTTTTACCGATAAATCTCTTAAAACTCTAGAATTACTCTTCATTTACGAAAGATGCATGTTTGCATTTTTCAGAATATTCACCTCAGCAGTCGACAGCTAAAATGATTTATCATCATTTTCGGCTCCATGCAGAAGGTCATCTACATACAAGAATTTATGTAACATTTCTACAACATCACTATTGTCCTCTTTCTATTTCTTCATGTGATATTTAATGGTTGCCGAAAGCGTGAAAGGTGATCGACAAGTTCCAAAAGGCAATCGCGACATTTTGTATATTTGAAATGACGAAATTTCATCATTACTGAACCAAATAAATTTTAAATAATTTTTCGAATCTTCGTCAAGCAAAATAGAATGAAACGTACTCTTTATATTTGCCCCAAAAGCTATCTTGTATAACCTGAATTTTAAAATGATATCTAATAAATTGCTATACAAGTTGGGTTCTCTTGGATTAGACACTCTTTTAGAGATTTTGCATTTTTGCCTTTAGACGAATAGTCATAGACGATATGCGCCGCAGTAGTTGCCTTGTCAGGACGAATTACAGGACTATGAGGTGCAAAATAGCTATCCCTCTCAAGTTCACAATTAACAGCATCTGAACATTTTTCAATTATTCCTGTCTCTGACTGTTCGTTGATTAATTTCTTATATTCACTAAATAACCACTCATTATGTTTCAATTTGTTTTCTAGCTTCAAAAACTTCTGTTTGGCAATTAGGAAATTATTTTTAAGATCCGATTTCGTTAAATAATAACGGTATATTTTCCATTGTCCCAACGCAAGTTCTTTTTAAATGGTTCACTAACCTGTAAATCTTCCCACGTTAATGAGTCGCTGTCTCTGATAAAAATTTCATATAAACGCCAAAACGACCGAATGTCGATTAGAATTGATGAGTTGGCGTCTACATCCCTAACTGAAGCATAACGAGTATTAACATTCGAAACGTGTTGATATGTTGAAGAATTTTGTTCACGAACAATTTCACTAAACAATGTCGGAATTAAAAATAATTGATCCGATACATTTCTTTTTAGGCCTGTTTGTATAGACTAGAAATAATTCATCCCGATTAAATCGCTTATTATTGTTTCACAGACATCATCAACCATCTGCTTTTCCATCAATTCTATAACGAAAGGAGTCAGTTCACCTTGAACTATGCTGGAATCATGGGATATGTTATACGTTATGTAAACATCAATAAATATTCTTTTTGACGGATTCGTTCTATATTTGAGAGTTATTGAACTAAACGGAAATTTCTTTTCTTCGCAGTTGTTTCTAAACTAATAAACTTCAAGCTTTTCTATTCTTTTTATAGGGAAATTTAATTTTTGTGCTAAATCTTTAGAACAACAGCTTAATTCAGAACCCGAATCAATTGACACTCACCAAATCGTTTTCTTTTGTTTACATTGAGCGATAACCGAACAAATTTGTAATAATGCGGATTTTATATTCAATTGCGTAGTATAGACTATAGTTTTGTTTTCATTCGTACTCGTTTCTGTTTCAGAATTCTCAACTTCCGATTTGTTTTTAAATAAACAAAATAGTTTATTATGGGTTGATTTCTTACAAATTTCATACACGTTCTACAGTAAACCGCCCTATGTTTCTTAAAGCAGCAGTAACCAAATTGAATGTTTTTTAGTTTTTAAGTACTTCGTTTCTGTTCATCATCTGTACATTCAAAAGAATCATGTTCAGTACAAATATTACAAAAGCACAAAATTTCTTAACAGAATTATTAAATGTAGAAGTTGATGATTTGTTTTTATAATTTTTGAAACCTTGTTTTGGATTAACCCCTAAATATTTATTACCTTGCAGTGTTCCTCCCTTTTATCTAATAACTAAGTGTGGAAGAACCTAGCGAACTGCTAAGCGAATAATCGCTTAAGTCCAAAAACAGAAACGTAACACTCAGGGTTAATTACTCTTTATTGCTCAAAATAAATATATACAGTCGGCCCCTTTCTCAGGGCGTACAACAAAGTCTCTACTTGGGCTTAAAACTCAAAAGTGTAAGAAATAAGGACTTAACTAATGATTAACTAAAGAGATTTAGCCGAAGCTAACACAAATCTAACTAGATGGCCCCTAAATATCGAATTAGCTAGCGAAGTTATCAAGGGCCCCTTAATACGGCCGAGCGTAGTAACAGCTTGAAGAGATGTGGCCAAAAGGCAAATGCGCGCTAAACAGAAGCTCTGATTCTCTCTACCGAAGCCAGTGGAACTTCCGACTTAAATACTATCTACTACTTATTTGCATTTAACGAGATTCTAAAAGCACATTATGGTAAGGAATTTGTAAGCTGAAATTAGAATAGCTTAAAAATAACAATTATGAGCTTACGATAAACCTTACAACCTTTTGAGCTATTAATCAACATATAAGCTTCTCTACATTCAGTTTCGGTTTTAATGAACTGTATGAACTCACTCGCTCCAATATTTTTGTTAGATGATCTTTTTCTATGAAGTTTGTAGGGTTTTAGTTATTTAATTCAGTGTTCAATCCTAGGAACCCCACAAACACTAATAAGCAAATAATCGCTTAAGCGTGTGAACAAATACGCCAGACTCAAGAGGGGTTAAACACCCTTTATTTCTCAGAATAAATACTACAATCAGTTCCTAACTTGGAACGTACAGCAAAGCCTCCGCTTGGGCTTGAACTTAAATAATGTTGCGAAAAATTCGGCGGTTGCGCCTGTATGTAAGCTTTCCGGCATAGCACTAGGGTTGCCATAAAATAGTGTATGGTAGGGTTGCCAGATTGGCGACTTTATCGCCCATTTGGCGACCAAATTGGCGATATCCCATGGTCCAATCGGGAAGCTTCTAGAATAACTTCCTCGAGATATTTCTCGAAACCTGTGGAACCTAAGGAAAAGCTATATAAACCCTTGCGTTTCTGAGAGCGAGCAGTGTGATTAAGAGTGTGATTAATTGTGAGAGTTGTGAGAATAGCTGCTTACTGTGAGTGCGAAGCTACGCTAGAGTTTTGTGAACGGAAAGCGATCGAGATAGTGCTTTGCCGTGAAGCTACCTTTACAGTATAGCTTGACAGTGTATTGGTGATTGTTCCACGGTGTTTATTATAAGTTTAGTGTTGCCGTGAAGCTACCTTTACAGTTACAGCGTGAAGCTGTGTTGCTGATTGTTTCAGCGTATTTATTGCAGATTTTCGACGCTTTTAAAGGTAATTTTGGAACTGTGCTGTAAATAGTGATTCTTGTAAATAAATTGTGCTTTTTATTGTTCTGCATCGTGTTTTCATCGGATACTCTCAAATCCACGAACCCGTATAACGCAACAATAATTATGGAATTAAACTAAACTAAGTTTAACTAAAGCTAACTGAAGATGTATTCGAGGGTATCAAGATTCTAAGTAGTTCGCCTCTAATCTTAATTAAGTCAGCTAAGCCAAACAAGGGCCTAAAGTATAGCCGAGCGTAGAAATATCTAAGAGAGACGTTGCCAAAAGACAAACGCATGCTAGTCAGAAACTTAGGCTCTCTCTAACGAAGTCGGTGAAACATCGACTTAAATACTACTAATCTTTACTCATTAACTGCGTTTCTGCAAGTACATTCTGGTAGGAAATTGTAAGCTGAAACTAGAATAGATAGAAAAGCTGCATAAACATAAAATAACTGTTCATAAAATTAGGATAAACCTTACAAGTTCAAGAGCTAAATCTTCAGGTGACAATTTTATAATTATTGGATTCAGTAACTGACCATATGGCACACTAGTAACATCCAAACTACTTAAATTTCTAACACAGATTTTTAACTGATCGTAAAGCTTTCTTAACTCAAAAACATTTGAAGAACTTTCAACGTTTTCTAACTGTAAGAGCATTTGCATAAACTTTGATATAATAACATCTTTACGACCAAACCTCTCTTCTAAACTTTTAATACATGTATCATAATTTTCTTCAGATAAACTATAACCCGCTACATAATTGTACGCTGAAACAGATAATAAACTTTTCAAATATGTAAACTTGTCTATCTTGGATAAACCAGGATTAAAGTGAATGGAAGTATCATATGAATTAAAAACTTCGAGCCATTGACTGGGATCACCAGCAAATTTTTCTATACTTAATTTATGTAACTTTACTGAAACCCTACGTGTAACAACATCGTTACCGTTCACAGTGCTAATAATACCAATACTAATTTTAAGTACACTTCTTTCAACAACTTCATTGCTATTAATTTTCTTCATTTTACCAACAATCTTAGCTTTAAACGCTATTAGTTTTTCATCATACTCTTATCATACAAGTAGTTTATTTTCGTACTCTTTATCATCAGTTATTAGAGCATCGATCTTTGAGTAAAGACTTTGAAGTTTCTCATGGTATTCAATTAACAGCTCATGAAACGAGTTTAAATCTTCTAGTTGTTCTTTGTCTAATTCTTCCGATAATAGTTCCTCAAGTTATTTAGAAGTGTAGTAACTTTACTACGTGCAATAGCATGTTTCTTTTTGGAGTTTCGTAGATTATCTGTCATGTTGTTTTGTTTCAAAGATCGATACCAAGAAATGAATAATTCAAAAGCTTACCGACCAAATTCTAGCTCGCAAGTCCTCACTGCTGTTGCTCCAAGAAATGAGCGATCATGATTTAGCTCCAAGTATGCAGATGTGTGATGTTTAGTGATATAGTGATTGGTAAGTTATTATAAGGATTTAACAAAGTTTAGACGCAATATTTATTAACACGACAACACAAAATAATATTATGAAGAATGATACATGTTTAAGAATGGGGGCTACAGGATTTTGCCTTTTTGACGCTTCAAGATACGCGTCTGAATATAATGAGTCACATGAATTAACTGAACCTTTTTGCGCGACGATAGCGCCATCTACCTACTAATCTAATAAGGGCAGAACAAAAAGTGTCATTATTCTACTTACTTTTCAAACAAAATATCATAATTTGAGTTACATCCTATCAAAAGTGTCATTATTCGATTTACTTTCCTAACAAAATAGCGTAATTTGATTTATATCCTACCAGAAGTGTCAGTATTCGAATTACTTTGTAAGAAACGTTATTCTACTTTTAAACTAATCGGTTTCGTTCAGTGACTTATTTTTTTCGCCATCGCTCATTCCCTGCCAGAATAATATTTCAGTTTCCCGTGATGTGCAAAGTAGGGTAGAAAGACACTATTTTAGCTGGTATCTGAGTTACTTTAGACAGAGCGTTTTCTGCGATGCGACCACGTTGTTTCACTGATATTTAAGCTTGCTATTTTACGCATTTTAATTGCCGGTTTGTGTACGTCGGTCACAAGGCTAAAACTCACGTTAATCATCTACGTTCGGCTGATTATTTGACTTAGTTTTAATTTTATATTTCTATTGTTGAGTTACAGCCAAACGTTTTGGCTAAATTTGTAAGCACCCGGAATGTTTAACCTAAGGAAGTTAAATAAAAGGGTCATTTCACCCTTCTCAGTTCTTGTTATTAATACAGTTTGAACTTAGTGAATAGTCTCTTCACAGTTCAAGTAAAGATCTAGACAACAAATAATAGTGAATTAAGATAGAATCTTACTTCTTTCCTAACAAAAAAAAAACGCAATTTGAATTATATCCTTAATAATATAACTATTTGAGTTATTTCCATAACAAAATATCCTGATCTGGATTACATACCTTAAAAAAAGTTTTTAAACAATTTAGAGTTCTCCCGAATTAATGGGTCCTGAGGTTGTCCTGAGAAAATAGGAAGTTATTGAGGTATGCCGGAATAGTAAACAAATAGCGGAACTTACGGGAATGTTACGGGTATATGTTGAGTTGTCCTCAGGATATGGGAAGTTGCGGGAATATTACTGGATATCCCGAAGGTGTGAAAGTTAAAGGGAAATTCCTAGATGTCCCATGTAACGGGAATATTGCTAGTTATCTTCAGGATGTGAAATGTAATAGAAAATTTTCAGGATCTCCTGGGATGTTGAAATTTGTGATTATATTCTCGGAATGTGAGAAGTCATAGGATTATTGCTAGATTTTCTAAAAAGAATTGAAAATTCCAGGATATTCTGAGGATGTTAGACGTTATGGCTACATTTCGGATGCCCTGAGAAAGTTTGAAGACTTCGGGGCATATTGAAGATGTGAAACGTTATGATGATATTCCAGGATGTTACGAGAATATGGGAAAGAACGGGGATATTCGAGATTTCCTGAGGATTCCTCATAGCATGCCGTACATTCTAGGGAACGTCTGCGGGATATGCTCGAATGTGACGTCAACTTCTCGGAAGAATTATTTCAGAAGTTAGAGAGACATCCCGAGATCTCTTAAGTATCCATAAGTGACATCCTTAGGATATCCTGGGTAAAACTTTCGTGCTATTGTGGATTAATGCTGTCATCTCTTCCGGCAGGTTATCCAAAGGAGAGCGTGGCCAACAGTACGGCCCTGGGCGGCCGCCGCGTTTCAGAGGAGATAGTCATCCACGACCTGGAATACAGCCCCGGCATAGTGGAAAAGAGACTACCCCGCCAGATCGAGAGGGCGATCCACAACGCCATGTTCATCGCTCAGCATATCGACAACAAGGACGACTTTGAAAGTGTGAGTCCTTTTTTTTGCTATTATTATTACATTTTTAAAGTGCTAAGGGAACTGGGAGTCATTTTCTTAAGATGGGGTTGAAATTGAATTTGCTTTGAGAATTTATGTCGTTGTAGTGTTGCCTGCGAATGTGGTAAATGTGAATGAAAATTTGCTTTCTACACTGAAAAACGTTGGAGGTCTTATAAGGAAATGCTGTTTTTGCAGTCTTCCAGTCATTGTAGGAGAAATATGCATTATGCAAAACTTCTGCATAGAAAACGAATTATACTACTTACACCTCCTTGAAGTTTGAATGAAAACCGGAGCAACTGTTTTTAGTCTGAATAACAAACCAGGACATCTGTCTGAAGTCTGACTGACAAACCGCACTGGTGTTCCATTTTGTCAGTCAGACTTTATCATACTTAAGATAAGTGTCCCTTATGTCAGTCACACTTAACACAATATCCTCGTTTGTCAGTTAAAGTTTAAATAAGTGTCCCGGTTGGTTGGTAAGAGTTAAGATTTTTGTCCGGTTTGTCATTCAAACTTAAAATACCGGTATGTCAGTCATACTTGAGACAGTTACCCCGGTTGATCATTCAGACTTAAGACAGCTATTTCGATTAGTCAGTCAGACTATAGGCAAGTATCTTGATTAGTCAGTGAGATGACACAGGTTACATTTCAGAATAAAAAATGGCAACCTTAGTCACAATCTTAGATGGAGGCTTTAGAATGAGGTGGAATAAATTGCCAGGTAAGATATAATAATCGGTAAACATTGGTGTTGATATACCAAAATTTGCGATATTGATAGAAAAACAATAATTTTAAGTGTAAGATCGTAAACATAAAATAGACTTCCGTATTTTTTTTCCTAATTTCGTAAAATGTTTCAGGGATAATGAGGATATTTTAAAGCTGGAATTGCAAAACCTTCTTCCTTTGTGTTGCCAAAATACACCAGGGAAACCTTAAAAATTTGCTGAGATCCTCAAAGTCTTTCACTTTCAAGAGCGAAAAGAATATCTTATCTTCTCGAAACGCGAATGGAATAATCCTCGCGAACACTCCTCTGTCACTGCCGAGTCGTGGGCGGAAGCAAAGGAGAGACGAGAACATCCGGATCGTCTGCTTGCATTCTGTGGGGTTTTAGTCCAAAGGAAAGGACACTCATGAATGATTCAAGGGACGGGAGGGGCTTGAATTCTCTGGGAGAAAGTTGTGATTTATCTTCGTCGCCAGCAAATCTTTTCTTTTCTGTGTTGGAGGTTGATGTACTTTGTGCTTTTCTTTTAAAATGCCATTTCTTTTCTAAGCTGCAGTAGTAATCTTCAATCTAGGTCGACTTCGGAACCGCTAAATATATAATTTTCTGTTTCGGAACACAATACCTAATTTTTGGCGGAACACTAATTATGCTTTCGGAATCCCTAAAACTATAATTCTTTTGAACTCTAAAAATTAAAACTATTATTTTTTGTGAAATCCTTAAAACTAAAATTCTTGTGGAATCCTAACAATTTACTTTTTTATGGTAGAATTCTTAAAATTATAATTTCTATTGGAACAATTAAACCTCTAACAGTTTTTGTGGAGCACTCAAAACTGTGACTTCTTGTATAGCCGCAGAAATAATAATTTTCTTTTGTACAACCCCTAAAACTGTAATATTTTGATGGAACACTTAAATATAACTTTCGGTTTTGGAACCTTATAACTTTTCGTGGAATCACTAAAACTGTAATTCTTTTTTGCATAATTCTTAAAATTATAATTCTTCTGGCCTAAAAATATAATTTTTGCTATGGTATCCTTAAAACTAAAATCTTGAACACATCATGAAGGTAAATCAGGATTCAAGATGGTAAATCATACGTAAGAGCAAAGATAAATCAATCCTAGATATAATAAAAACCACTCACAATAATCAGGATGAAGGATAGTAATGAATCAGGAAAAAGTTGATGATGAAGATGAATCATGTTGAGGTGATAAGTTATGATACTGAATATAAATCTTGATCGGAAAAGGGGGGATAGAGTTAAATTATGATGATAATTGAAAGAGTTGTAGAACTAAACTGTGGCTACAAATACTAAATAGGAAGCTAAATCATGAATAAAAAGAGCTATCATGAAGTTAAGTTATGATAAAGATGACTAAAAATAAAGGACATGATTATGATAATAATGACGACTGGTGATAATCATGATAAAAGCAAAATCTTGATAATCATGATAAATCGTAATAATGAATCAGGATAAAAAAATGAGTCATGATAATGATGATCACGATAAATATAAATCTTGGTAAGAGATAAATAATGAAGTTATAATGAAGATAAATCAAGCACAAGCATGAAGACCAAACATGATAAAATTGAATCATGATGTATGTTATAAATATCATGATAATCATGACAAATGCTAATAAATCATGATAAAGATGAATCACGATAAGACAGTAAATTATGGGGATAAATAGAAATCGTGATCAGAAAGGCGAAGATGAAGATAAGTCAAGATAAGATTATGTACTCTTTTCTTATTTTGTCCGCGTGCCTAAAATGCAAGAAGGAATCTTTCTCAAGGTCATGGTACGAATATTTTATTCCCAATATTTAGCAGAAATCGCACCCGGAGCCTCCTATAATCACCTCAGTCAATGCGAGCCATCTTCGAAAAACCAAAAGAATAAGTAATAACGGCGATCGACAAAAGGAAGATAAATTGTGTTGACTAAGCTCTCCTCTTCTACCTCTCTGACCTGCAAGATGGCAACGGCTATTCCTCGCTGAGTGAAGGGGAAACTTCCTCTTTTAGCTGTAATGGCGAAATGTTTGCACTTTGCAGGAATTGTAAACACTAGCTATATAACCATATAACCATGTGTTTAAGTTATAACAGAGCGTTTAAAAGTAGAAAAGAGTTGCGAATTAATAGCATCTTAAAAGTAGTCTTTCTGAAATTTGTGTATCATTAATTATGTTATGATATTTTACCACGAACATGATTATCTGCTGATTTCGGTAAGTGTTGCTTCTGCTCGAAACTTAAAATTGTAATTTATCTTCCTGGCGCTTAGCCAGGTCTCAGAGTGTCGGCTATTCAGCGAAAAGTAAGATCTTTAAATTGCTTTTGAGTTTAATCAAACTGTAATTGATCAATAAATAAAGCAACTTAAGCACAATAAATACCTTTTTAAAAACTTAATTATTCCGTTTTTTCATTAGCTTTTTGAGCGGCCAGACGCCTGCAACGTGAATATAGATTAACTACGTATTATTTAACCGCAAATATTAGTTAACCGTTAATTATCTATGAATTCGGCTTAACGGTTAATTGACCGCAATTTGAATTAACCGTTAATTTATCTTGATTTTGGAATAAACGATGACAGAGACTAACTGTTATTTTGACCGTGATTTTGATTATCCGAGGACATAGGTTAGCCACTCTTCAGCTTAACCGTTATTTAACCGTGATTTGTAGTTAAACGTGGATATGGATTAACCGTTGTTAACTGTGATTCTGGATTTGCCGTGAATATCGATTAACCATTAATTAATCTTGGCTTTCGATTAAAAGTGAAGACGGGTTGACTGTTAATAAATTCTGATTTTATATTAACCGTGGATATATCCATAATTTGGGATTTAGCATGATAGCATGTTAACCGTTGATTAATCCTAATTTTGAATTTACTGTAGACATGGGTTAGATGTTAATTAACCCTGATTTTGAATTTTATGTGGGCGTGGGTTAAACGTTAATTAACCTTGATTTTGGATTAATCGTGGACTTGGGTTTATTGTTAATTAACTCTGATTTTCAATTAACCATTAATTAACCGTGATTTGCGGCTTACCAGGATCATATGAAAATGGTTGAATAACCGTTATTTCAGTTAACTGTTGATATGGGTTAATCATTAATTAACTGTTATTAACCATTTATTAACTCAGATTTTGGTTAATCTCTAATTAACTGAGATTTGTTGTTAACCGTGGATGTGGTTTAACCGTTAATTAAGCGTGGTTTTGGGTTAACCTTGCATATAGATAAAGGGCTATTTAACCTTGATTTGGGAATAAACATGAACATTAATCAAGTTATTTAACTGTTTCAGCTTAAAGTTTAATTGTGATTTCGGCTTAACCGTTAATTGACCGTAAATTAACTAGATTTGTAGTTAATCGAGATATATAGATTAACCTTTAATTAATTCGGATAGGAATTAACCATTAATTATTAACCTCGAATACGCGCCGAGTGCGCTAGTCGTTACACTACGAAGGTATGGTAGGAGGAGGAAGAAAATACCTTCTATACTCTACCTTTTAAAGGGCAAATGTTGATTAGCGAAACCTATCGCCAAATGCTGCTGGTGAAGAATCATCTACCACCAGCATTTAGCTGAGGCCCAACTGTAGAGTTATTAGGATTTTTTTAAGCTAAAGACGTGAAAAATGAGCAATGAATTTGCCAGGATTCGAACCTGGGCCTCTCGAATACGCGCCGAGTGTTCTAACAGTTACACCACAAAGGCATGCTAGAAGGAGGAAGAAAATACCTTAGGCGTTAACTAACCTAAATTTAGATTAAGTGTGTATATAGATTAATCGCTAATTAACTATCATTTCGGCTTAATCGTTGATTAATAGTGATGTGGAATTAACAGAGGTTATATGTTAACCGTTATTTAACAGTGTAAAGTGGATGTGGGTTAACTGTTAATTAACTGAGATTTTTTATTAACTGTAAACATGAGTAATCCCTTAATAATGTTTGATTTTGGATTAAACGTGGGCGTAGGTCTCACTGATGAAACCGACATCTTTAAAAGTCAAAAATACAAATCCATTACTCTTGACGTTATTTAAAATACTTTTCTAACAGATGTCTGCGACCAACGTTTGAGAAAATAAAGGCTGGATAAGAATTTTTGTGAAATACTGTATGAAATGTGTAACTCAAATTGTAAGGTATTTTCGCACTCCTTTCAGCATGCTTTCGTGCTGTAACGGTAGCATACTCGGCGCGAATTCGAAAGGCCCAAGGCTCGAATCCTGGCTAGGGCACTGCTCATTTTTCACGCTTCCTGCTTTAAAAAACGAATGGCTCTACAGTGTCATCCGAACTAAAATGTGGTGGACAATAACACCACCAGGATTTGGCGAATTTGTCTTCTTATCTCTAATCGCCCTTTAAAAGGGGGAGTATAGAAAACATACCCTCCTTCAAGCAAGTCTTCGTGCTGTAAAGGTAGCACACCTGATGCGTATTTGAGAGGTCCAGGTTCGTGATATTTTTCACGTCTCCTGCTTCAAAGAAACCTAATGACGCTACAAAATGAAAAAGAAAATACAAAATAAATGTAAGCAAACTGAATAAAAAAATCGAATAATCCTCAGTCCAGACATACACTTATAAGACTAATCTAATGATCTTTAGGAAAGACTTGTTTTTAGTATAGACGTTATTATTAGGATATTCCGTGGTAACATAGAATAAAACATTTCCAAAAGTCAATTTCCTGAAAGTTACGAAATCTAATTTTTATTATACCTTCCACCGGTTCCTGTACTTACGGAAAATTTTGCACTCGTTATGAAAAATAAAATACAAAAAAGTACCATAAAAAAATTAAATAAAGTGCAAACTCGCTTCAATACGACAAAAATCGATCAGATATTAAATTTCAAAATTTGTGATTTTTCATGCATTTTAAAATTTTATTGAGGAGTCGATTAATAAATAAATTAATATCGTAATCCATTTCAATGAATTTCAGTACTGCTTTTGATTACCACCCTTGTTCTTGTTTGTACACCTTGTATTACTTGTTTTACCCTCCCAAAAGTAATAAAAAATCAAAGACAATGAAACTTCGAAAGAATTCAGTTTTTAATGTGGTACCAAAGAATTTGGTAAGGCTTTCTATGCTCTCGTTGATTACCGCAAGTTATCAGTCTTCTCGTGGACTTATTCTTGCTAACATAATTTTTTTGGTCTTTTTAGCTATATTATTGAGCTTCGCTTTCTTTGCATTTATGGCACATAAAATTCAAATTAAGATTATGTTATTAGAGCAGTTATAGAATAAAAACAAATGCCATGAACACAAAACAAAACAATGAGAGATAATTTGTTCAAAATTATTTGGAAAATAATGAAGATTATAATAATTTAATACTTAACATACAAGTTCGTTGATTATCTAAAAGTGCATGTTTGGATCGATTTTATGCTCCCTTTGATACACTGTTGGAATTTCTGGAAATTAAAGATAATGATTTGCTGCTTAATTTAATTAATTCAGAAAACGACATAGCTTATATCATAACTTATTTGCTAAACTTAGTAAAACCAGGATGAAGCTACAAGACGATTAATTAAATTTAACTAAGATTAAAAGTATAATATCTATATATATTGCAAAACTTTTCCTCTACTGCCAGAGAAAAAGGCTCTCACTTTCCAAATCTTCTAAAAAACTACAAAAACAAGATGAAGATTTGCTTGCTTATTGTCAACATTTAACCGGATTTTCATTCTGTCCTTAGCCAAAAGTTTGAAGATATTCTTCATGTGGTTGTTCCACATTGGGTGTCCGCTCTTTACCAAAAACAGAGCCTGTTCGCACACTTATTTTCATTGTATTTACAGAAATATTTTACCTAACTTTTTGTGATTTAAACGTTTCATTTGATAATCCTTTTTCATCACTATCTTTCTGCACCGTAATTTTCTAGATAACAAAGTTGTTTTAGTAGCAGAAGAAGCATTTAACTCATTCCTCTTGAATAGCTTTCCAAAGTGCAAGGAGGGTTGTAGGTCAATGTCTGACCAATCCGCTTTTTAAAAGTTGGAAAACTCCGCAGATGATACATCAGGAGATTTAGTAGGGATATAAGTGAAGGATATGGTGTTGATATACGTTTGTTGTTCCATTTTATCCAGAAAATTAACTGTGGTTATTGACTTACCGCTGCTTGCTTTGTCTTGATGATTGATGGCACTGTGGGTAGAGAAAATATTTCACGTTTGAATAATGGGTATAAAATATGTTCCTAATAATACATTTAACAGTTTCTTCACTTTTTTTAGATTTTTATTTGTCATTATATCAAAAACCAACAACAATCATAAATCCCTTTGAAATACCTTTTTTAGATTCTTTGAACTATGTTCTAAGAACTTCTCTTTAATGATAACAAAATCGATCTCTTTTTAATTCGGTCATTTAAATGTATCCAACATTCATCTATTGTGAAAACAGTTTTCTATTTTTGTCCGAATAATTGTTTCTCATAGAGAATTCTGCAGCGCGTTCTCTTTCGGCTACATGTCGTGGAGAAAGACGATGCACTTTTCGTTTTTCCGCCCTTTTAAGATTCAAATCAGCATTAAACACTTTGTTTATTGTCGGCACTGAGCATTTTAATGATTATGCAACTGTTCTTTGACTTCCAAGATTTGCTTTCAACATTACATTTCTTATCTTTGCAGCATTCGAAACATTCCGTTTTACCCTTGGATATGTATTTTGAGCAATTTATTTCCTTGAAGCCAAACCTTGATATTTTTGACGTCTTTTCCCTTTCTTACTGACAATATTATCTATCGTTGCTTTAGATACCTAAAATTCATGGCTTTCACAGCACTTTTAATAACTAAATTTATTAATTGTGTGTAAACATTTTAATAACTACCGTTTTCAAAGTCTATCTAATAGCTATTATATAATAGAAAAAATATGTAATGATTTTAATCAATTCAGTTAATTTAATTTCAGTGGTTCCAAGAAAAAATATTGTTACGGATTTCATATTTATTTGGCTATTTATTTAGAATTGTAATTAAAATTTCTTTACTATATTTCCCGCGCAACGCAGACGATTTTTGAAGAGAAAGCTACGTCGAAAAAAAAAGAAAAGAAAAATAAAACAGCGCGTGCATTTAATGTTTAATAAATAAATATCTCGTAATTACTGTTGTCATCCAGAAAAATCGAGATTGTTCTACTGATAATTAAAATGCTTATAAAAGCCGAATTGAAGCACCTCATCTCAGTTGTAGTTGTAGCTGTAAAAAGCGAACTACTGTTTGTTTACTGTAGCGATTTCGCTGTGCGATAGAATTATTTTATCTGTTTAGAACTGAGTTTTTGCTAAACGTTTTAGATATTGTGATACTGTGCGAATATCTCTGAAGAAATACTTTAGCAATTTGATTTATTTCTTGTGGAAAGAATAAATTTTCTCAACTTTTCAACGACTTGTGCATTCAATATATAACGAATCCGTATGCACGCGACAATATATAATGATTTTAATCAATTCACTTAATTTAATTTCAGTGGGTCCAGTTAGTAATTAATAATAAGAGAGATGAAGAATAATGTGTATTGTTTTTAAATTGCTTAATTAATCAATTAAGAGTAAATTTGAAAGAAAAATTAAAAGTCTTAGGCTCCACTGAATGGCGAAATGCTGCTGCATGGAAGATAAACTATTTTAATTTGGGCAGTGAAAATACATTTCTGTCAAAATGCTGAATTTATGAAATTCGAAATAAAGATGCATAGGGGTTTGAGAAGTGGCAACAAACTTCTGTTATATTTCTCTGTTTTCTAATTAAACGTAATGCATAAATATCTTGAGCTTTACAGAATGGCAGCAGAAGCTTTAAATCGCTGAGTCTTTACTCAAAAATTCCTTAAATCTGCACAAAATATGTATAAAAATTATTCTATAATATTTTGATCATACAAACTAGTGGTTCCTAAACTTATTATGCGCATGGACGCCCTTAGCAGAAACCTGACCATGAATCTCTAAGTGAAGTAACTCCACAGAACTGCACTTTAGAAATATTATGAAATTTAACTTTGATGATTTGAATTGTAAATGATAACGTAACAGTACAGAGGCTGTTATCGCATTTTTAGACGATTTTTCTTTGCTGTAAAAAAAATCTTTCGCTTGGAATTGTTTTTAAATGCAACTATATTTTTGAAAGTATAAATTATCGTCTGCTTCTTGATAGTTTTGTTTTCATGCAAAATGTCGCTTTTAATGAAGCAATGGATGAAAAGCTATGTTTGTGCACACACGCAGCATTTTTTAGAGCACTAACATAGCCTTCCACCCATTATTGCTTCTTTAAAATCACCGTTTTGCGTGAAAGTAAAGTTGTGAAAGAGTATCTAAAAAATGGGCAAGTAACCTTAGTAGAACTGCAAACTCAAATGAATCCATACTAATACAAGAGCAGACTTATATTTTTAGACAACTGTCATTGTAATTACAGAAATATTTTGCCTAAAATTTTTATGCCTTAAATGTTCTGTTTCATGGCTCTTATTCTTTGTACACAGTTAACAACAAAGCCTTTTATTAGTATCTTAAGAGGTATTTTATCCTATTGTTCTCGAAAATCTTTCCAAAGTCAAGGTTGTAGGTCGACATTTGGACAAGCCGCTTTTAAAAGTTCAAGAGCGCAAAATTACATTACTGATAAATCAGGAGATTCAGTAGGTATATCAGTGAAGTGGATGGCCTTGCTACATGTTTCTTGTTCCATTTTATTTCTAGGAAATTAGCAGTATACTTTGACGTGTCGCTGCTTGCTTTGTCTTGATGCAGTTCTTTCGATTGATCACACTGTGTGTAAAGAGAGGTATTTCAAATTTGAAAACTGGGTATAAAATGTATTTTTCATAATATGTGGAGTTGATATTAAACTTTTTTCTCCACTTTCTTTATTTTTAACTATCGGAAGTACCCGATGCCAGTTAAGTTAGATTGAGGATAATGCATCTAACATCAGAGAGAACGATACCTCTCTAATCCTTCTTTAACATCGATGCAAAAAATACGGTCCATAGTCATGCATTTTTCAGCCTGATGCGATGTGGAACCCACGTGAAAAAGTTTTCATAGAAAAATAAACTCTATCATTATATCAACAGTGTTTAATGATTTTCGTCTTTCTAATCAAATGTTCGTAAAAGCTCAAGTTCCGTCCCAATATTTCACCTATATCCAAATTTAGTCGATTAAATGTGCCCAAAAATTTATCATAATTGAATAGAAATCAATAACGCGAACAAACGAACAAACGTATGAACAGACATTCTTTTTTATATATATTAAATTTTGTAAAACTTACGAATTTTCGATTATATATTATATAATTTTTAATTCAACTCTACGATTTGAAAGCGAGCAGTAGCAACGCATTTCGAAACGCGCACACTGTTGCCACTCGGAAAAATGAGTGTGAAAAGTAGCACTTTCAAAGTTTTTAATTAATATTTCGGCTGATTAAAGGCGTACGAAGATGGGAATAGCCGAAATGGCTTCCCATGAATTTTTGGAATCGGGAATAATGTATTTAATGTTTTGCAATGCTATGTTTATTTCATCGTAAAACTTACAATTTTTTATTAACAAACTCTAGAATTTGAAAGCGAGTAGTGGCAACAACTTTGGAAATAAAGCAGAGTTTTCGTCTCCAGCTTGCGAGACTATTGCCTCTCGGAAAATGAAAGCAAAACTTATCGTTTCTCCGAGGTTTTAATTAATATCTCTGATTTTAGTTATTTTCCGAAAAAAATGGATGTCGACCTTTTCCAGGGCCCAGAAAAAATCTGTGGAAAGTTTGGCGAAGATAGCTATAGTAGTGTCAGAGTTATTAGAGGACAAACCAACAGACTTTCTTTTTTATATGTACAGATTTCCCATTATATGAAAAACCAGCACCAATCATAAATCCCATAGAAAAAAATTCTTTAGATTCTTTGAACCATGTTTTAAGATTATTTCTCCTCTTTGATGATAATAAATGGATCTCTTTTTATTGCAGTCATTTAAGTACACCCAAGATTCGTCTATTGTGACAACATTTTTCTATTTTTGTCCGGATAAATGTTTCTCATAAAAAAATTATGTAGCATGTTCGTTGATATGTCGTGGAGAAAGACGAGGCACATTTCGTTTTTTCGACTTTCTAAGATTCAAATCAGCATTAATCACCTTGTTTACAGTTGACTTTGAATATTTAATTTTATTTTGCAATCATTCTTTGACTTAGCGCATTTTCGTTTAGAATTAAAATTTTACTTTTGTAATATTCGAAACATTGCGATTTTTCCTTGGATACATATTTGGAACGATTTTTCCACTCGAAGCTAAATTTGACTTTTTTTTTAGTCCAAAGGGATTTAGTCCCGAAGGACTATTACTTTCGTTTTGGCATTTTGCGTCGGAAACACAAAAACGGCGTATCACTTTTCAAACTGTTGCCACAAAATATTGCAGGCCTGTATTATATTTAAAGAAACTAAATAATGAAGAAAGTGTATAAATGTATGTATGTTTCTCTCATTGTGATAAAACGACGGTACCTAAAGCCATCGAATTTCGAATGCTGTAATCCTGCTGCGAATATAGGCATCCGGAAGCCCAAATTTGAAATTTGGAATTTGTTTTATTAACGATTTCATATTTTGTAAAACTTTAACGAATTTTTGATGAACAAACTCGAAGATTTCAAAGCGAGCAATGGCAACGTTAAAAAAGCATTTTTATCTGCAGCGCGCGTGAGACTGTGTGTAGGAAATTTTAAAGATATGCTCAGTTTAAAATTATTTTGCGATATTGTTCTTTAACTGAATTTTATGGTTTAAATGCGAAGCGCATGATATTCAATAAATAAAAGTAACACACAAAATGTTTAAAAAACGACCCTTTGGACGTAATTTAAAATCTGAAGCCTTTCAGATTTTCTTTTGTTCTTTTTCATATTTTTTTCTTTGCTGTTAACAGCATGACTTACCGTAGCTTTAGATTTGGAAAACAATGACTTTCACAATGTTTTTGAATACCTCGATACGAAACATTTTCTTCGGAAAAAGCACAAACTTAGCTTCAATTAAAAGCGACATTTTGCATAAAAACAAAATCGTCAAGTAGCAGACGATAATTTGTACTTTCGAAAGTATAGCTGCATTTAAAAAACATTCGAAGCAGATGTTTTTTATACAGCAAAGAAAAATCGTCTAAAAAAGTGAGAACAGCCTCTATACTATTACGTCACAATTTATCATTAAAAATGTCAAAGTTAAATTTGTGATATTTCTATAATTTGTAATATTTCTATCCATGTGGAGGTATTTCGCTTGGGGATTCATGGTCAGGTTTCTGCCATAAGAAGGGCGTGCAAGGGCATAATAAATTTCGAAATCACTAGTTTGTATAATCAAAGTATTATAGAATAATTTTTATACATATTTTGGCCATATTTAATGAACTTTTGATTAAAGATTCAACGATTTAAAGCTTTCTGTTGCCATTCTGTAAAGCGTAAGATATTTACGGTTCAAATTTAATCAGAAAGCAGAGAACTATAACAGACGTTTGTTGCCACTTCGCAAACATGCATTTTTATTTCGAATTTCATAAACTCAGCATTTTGACGTCTCTATCCGATTTAAAACAGTTTTATCTTCCACGCAGCAGTATTTTCCCATTCAGCGAAGACTGCGATTTAAAATTTTTCTTTCAAATTTACTCTGTCTTCAAATTAACTAAGCGATTTAAAAACAATACGCGGTGTTCTTCATCTTTCTTATTAATAATTATTAACTGGACTCACTGAAATTGTATTAACTGAGCTCATTAATATCATTACATATTTTTTCTGTTACATAATGGCTATTAGATAGATTTTGGAACAAATACGAAGCATATGTAAAAAAAAGGTATTTAGATGTTAACATCGCACTAGAAGTTTAATTAAGACTTTTTTATGATGGCTGGTAATTTACTTGGTACAGTTTTGCTGACTTTGTTTTCTTTTTAACTTTATTATTAAACATCACTTTATATTCATTCGCATTTACGCAGCATAAAACTCAAAAGCAAAATCACAAAGTATTTACAAACAGTTATAGCTTTAGAATTAGCGTTAAAATATTACAGTTGCCATACATTTTTGCTATATTCACAATATAATTTCTTTGAAAACTAAAAAACCAGGAAAGACTGCGACGCGACCTAGGCCTTTCAAACTAAAACTTTTCGAAATGGTAGAATTGTAAATTTAGTAATTCTGCGAAAGGAAGTAGTAACTCTAGAGACTCCACAAAAGAAAGCTGTAGTTTTCGGTGTTCCAAAAAAGAAAAATTATTTTTGATTTTATATAAGGTTATAAAGGATCACAAAACAAAATTAGCCTTAGGGATTAGTAAAAAATTATGCCTTTAGAGATATCACAAACGAAAATGATAATTTTAGGAGATGTACAAAAGAAAATTATAGTTTTACGTGTTCCAAAAATGAAAGTTGTAGTTTTACGAGTTCTATAAGGAACAGATGTAGTTTTATGGGTTCCACAAAAAGGAAGTTGTAGTTGTAGAGGTTGCACAAAAGAAAGCTACAATTTTAGGGGTTTTACAAATGAAAATTGTAGTTTAGGGTTACACAAAAGAGAATTAATTTTTATACGTCCCACAACACACACATAGACACATTATACAAACATCTGTAATCAGGTACACGTAGCTATTTCATTACAAATAAGTAAGAAATTGAATAGAAGAAGATATATGATAAAGTAATTGAGATCATAACTATAATACATGATAAAATAATACATAATAGAGAATTAATGTCGTATTTCAACGCGTATTTTTCTCCATACATTTTTATTGCCAGATCCAGAAAAGTTTAAAAACATTCAATTCACTTTTCCTTTCCACAATACCTTTAGAGAATGAGCTCCTCTAAGTTTCAAAAGGGATTGTCCACGCAATGATGATTTTCTTTTTTACTAAGAAAGACCTGGCTAAGTGTCCGAGAAAATCACGCTTAACATTTCCTTTCTAAAATGTTGAACTTTATGGCAGCCTGTTACAAGAACTGACTCATTACTGCGAAAGAAATATGTTACCGATATTCGCTCTCTCATTTCGTGGAGTCGCATGCACGTTCACCTTCTCTAATTATTTATGAATGATTTAAGGCCTAAGGAATACAGAGGCAACAGACGGACGGACGAGAAACGTAGAAAAGAACGGACAAGAGTCAATGAATGAAGATATCTTATTAGATATTGCAATGTTAATGTTACTATGCATGCTTATTGGAATGCTGGTTTCTTTTAAAGAAGTAATATTGTAATAGTTGCTTGTAATTTATCCACGATTACTTTTCATTTATGTTCTTACTGCAATTGCATCTTTCGGAAATTTAATTATTCGCCTAATTATCCCCTCTCGATTTTTGAACAATAAAATTAGTAAAATAAGGGGGGAATACGCAAGCAAATACAGTAAATTTCGAATAAGACCATTCTAATTACAAATAATTAAGAAAACAATTAAGGGTACATAAAACAGAGTAATTTAGATAATAATTAGTATAATACATGATATAATAATACGTAAGACAGAGGGTGTTTACATAATACCGAGGTATTTTTAGAAAGACTTCCATAAATCTTTTTGAAAAAACAAGTGATTTGGAATAAATATTCTGACAACAGCTTATTATCTGTAATGTGAAATATCGTCTGCTTCTTTTAAATTTATTCTTCTTTAAAAATGTCTCATGTAAACAAACTGTGGTTGGAAGGACATGTTTTTGTGCTTTTTGAAAAGAAATATGCCTATTTCATAATTAAAAAATGCTGGGATGTGCATAGTATTAAATTTTCGAAGTGCAAAATAAGCAACATTATTAATTGGAAGTGGAAAAACCGTTAGTCATTACTTTTACAAGGAAAGAAGACTCCAAATGAATACTCAAAAGGTGTTCGTACTTTTTCTAATGTTTCAGGTTTAATCGTTGGTAACAAAAAGTCCACCGTCGCAGAAATCAGTTACAGAGTCTTTAAATGCATCTTTAACAACAATAAAAGGATTTATTACTGTCGCAGGATTCTCTTACAACTGGAAGTTAAAAATAAAAAGATGGGGGAAAATTTTAAAACCAACTCAACATACTGTCAAGAGAAAGTTTTACGTCCGATATTTACAGAAGAAATTCCATTTCGTTATCCCAGTGAATTTCAAAGAATGAAACTTCATCCAAACAAAAAAATAAGTCATACTTCGAAAAGTACCGCTGCATTTCTAGTAAAATGAAAACTGATACAGGTATTGCATATATGCATTTTCAATACGTACCTGAGAAGTCCCCTGATGTCTCGCCTGTTGTCTATTGTGCCTAGCGCAAACCCACCAAGGTGGATAGACTCTGTAAAGTAGCGGAAGAGAAATGGAAATCAATACCTCCGGAAATTTTACGAAAACCCCTTCTGTCATGGAAGTCAGGATGCAGACTTACAATCCAGGAAAAAGCTTAAAATACCCTTTACATTTTAAATATTAAATAAACGACTCCAAAATCGTTTTAAAATTCTGTAAATACCCTATGTACAATAATCAAGATTTGGTAAATAAGATAATAATTTGCAAATACTTCTATTAACATTGTGTCTAAAATATTCAGTTCTTTGAGAAGCGTTTTCTTTAAAAATACTTCAAGTTTATTTATTAACACATTAATTAATTTATATATTTTTATTTTTTGTTTTATTTTATTTTATTTATTTATTTATTTATTATTTTTTGGCTCGCGTCCAGTACGAAACTAGACGCTGAAACTGTCACTGGCAAATTTTCAAGGGGAAATATCTCTATCGTAATTACTATTGGCTGGTGTCCAGTTGCCAAAAAAGTTGGACGTCAAGAAAGGGCTTGACCGATTACAGCTCCCTCTGGCGGCAGTCCAGTAGAAAAGCAGAGTTGTTACTCCCAGTATTCTCTAATTAATGCGAGCCGATTTGAAGCGGTGGCAGCATGTAAAAATCGTCTATGGTAGGGCGGGGCTTTGGAATGTTTCCTGTGTGGTAGAGTTGTCTGAGAAATGTTCTTGTCAGAAGGGCTGGGTACAGCTCAGAAGTTTACTGAAACCTTGCTTGTTGAAAAAAATTTATAGAAATTACGTCTTGAAAGCTTTTTGAAGAAAATACATAGAAATTACGTCTTTGAAAGTTTATTGAAGAAAATATATAAAAATTACATCTTTGAAAAATGTCTGTGAAAATTAATTGTTAGATATTTATAATACTGATGGATCTATGTAAAATTCTTGATTAATTCAAAAATGTCGCAAGGGAAACTTTAAACTTTCAGATAATTTTAAAATTAGAAAATATTATTTGTGAAAAATAAACTCCGTTGTTTGATTCCAAATGAAACTCTACAAAAATAATGTGATTTGTCTCGCATCTTTTATTACTTTAGCATAATGTAAGTCTTAGAAAATGTAAATTTCTGTATGTTAACAAAAAAAAGAAAGAAAAAAATTATATTTTCATTTATTGTATTTATTGTATTTAAAAATTGTATTTTTATTTACATAAATATCCATATAAATAGAACATTTTTATGAATCATAGTCAAACGCTTCGTAAAACTGAAGTTAAGCCTGACATGGAGGACGTGAAATAAGTTACTGAGAATTGTAAAATGCTAAGCTTAACATTGAGAACATTCCATGAAATAAATTAACTGAGAATAGAAAAATGTCTAACGTGCAGGATATTCTGTGAATCAAGTTAACTGAGAATTGAAAAACTCTACGACTAACTTAGAGAATATTGTGATTTTGGATATTTGCACGCAGGAATCTTAAAAAATGTCACCGAGTTTTACTTCTTTTTACAGATGTACAAACAAATTAGATTTGACGAATAACTTACATTTAACGCTTTTGAATAATTTCCAAGAGTATCATAAATTAAATATGATACACTGTAAAATATATCTGATATTAAATACGTTACAAAAGTAGACCATCCAGCGGTAAAGCCGCTGAACTCTGGCTAAATGCAAGTTTTCGTGGCTTTCCTCATGTGTTTCGAGTTTTAGCGTTTCTTGCGAAATTGAAACTAAATAGTTTTATTTACACAGAATTGTAAAATTAATACGTTTTAAGACTTTTAAAATTGAGTTAGTTAAGTAATAAAATAATGAGTTTAAATTAATTACTAATAGTAATTTTAATTAATAATAAATTATGTATTATAATATTATTTTATTGGAAGATT
>KK118617.1:285164-309364 GCA_000611955.2 Stegodyphus mimosarum
TGGCAACAATGAAAAGTGATACGCCGTTTTTGTGTTTCCGACGCAAAATCGCAAAAGGAAAGTAATAGTCCTTCGGGACTAAATCCCTTTGGACTAATAAATTAATTTGCTGTTATTTATTATTTTTTTAAATGTTTAATTAAATTGTTTTTAAACTTTTAAAATTAAATTGCTTGATTAAAATTTGTATAAAATTGTTTGCTTAAACTTTCGTTTGATATTTTGATTTAAAGTCCGGCAATGCTAGTAGCAGATCTGCGATTTATACTTTATTATATCTGTAGGCAAGAATATTGTTGGATATTTGTGCAAATATCCATCAATTTTTATAATTTATTACTGTTTGCCTACTTACAAATGTTTCTCATCTGCCTCTTAAACAATTAGCAGTACTTTAAGCTTCCTTATACGGAGTAAAGGAAGTATTGTACTCGCGAAAAGTTTCGAGTATCATTTTCAACGGAAATATCAATTTTGACTGCTTTCGAATCCATTCCAACGATTCTTTTGCTTGACATCTGCACGTACAGACAGAATAAAGGACTTTATCCAAAACGGATTATTAAATGGATTTCAAATAGATTCAAAAGCGATTTTTTTCCGTGACGCTTTTTCGTACTACGTATGTATATATCTCGCATAACTCAAAAACGACTACATGTAGAACGCTGAGATTTTGTATATAGACTGCTATAACATCTGGTTGCGTACCTATTTTCTCCGTTGCAATCCTCCGCACTTAAGGTTTATATATATATAACAGCTGCCACATGAGACACTTAAACTTTTCAAGTTGTTGACAGTTCCGAAATTATTGCATGCAGATTAACTAAAGGCATAAAAATCTTAACCAGAACTTAAAAAGAACATAATTCAATCATTTTTAAAGCAACAAAATGCAGAATTTACGAGCATAAAAGAATAAAAAAAACTTTGCTCATCGCGCCGGGATATATATACATACCAACCCTGTTACCTGGTTTATTTATTAGTTAGTGTTTTTATTCTTTTATGCTCGAAAATTCTGCATTTTTTGCTTTAAAATGATTGAATTATGTTATTCTTAAGTTCTGGTTAAGATTTTTATTCCTTTAGTTAATTTGCATGCAATAATTTCAGAACTGTCAGCAACTTGAAAAGTTTAAGTGTCTCATGTGGCAGCTGTTTGTTTACATTTGAAGCTCTTAGTAGTATACTGAATTAAGTCAGTTGGTGCATGGACTTCAGTTTCTTTTTACTCAATGGGACCAGTAGTTAGGTCTAGATGCATGCGCAGTGAAAAATGTTGCTTTTCTTCCCGTTGGTCGAATTGCTTGTTTTGCAAAAACTGTTTTTCTTGAATTATTTTTAACTGTATATGGTGTTTTATGTTTTTCCGTGTTTAGCAGTTTTTAATGTTATATGTTTTTCTGTGTTTAGCAGTTTTGAGATTTTGTGTATTTTTGCTTTGCCCCTAAGTGAATTGATAGAATGAGATATATATCTCTAATTAAATTTGAGGAAATAAGTTTAGAAGAAGCGCAGTAAAAAACGTGGCCGTAAAAGGGAATCATGGAGCGTCCACATCAGACTTTTTGGGATGTAAAAATGAAAAACGAAAGATTTATTTCTTAGTCAATTACACAGCATTGAAGAAGACACATTTTGCGAGGCTTACATAAAATTCGGATCTAGCGATGAGGAAAGGACGAGATTTTTTGGAATGAGAAATATAAATAGAATTATATTACCAGATTCCGATTGGGATAATGATAATTAATGTGATGTAGATACTATTGATTCTATTTTACAAGAATTTGTTCTTCAAGGAGAAACCGAAGAAAGTAATTTTCAGTTACGTTTTAGAAACATAAGGTTATTTCGAAGCTGGAGGCATGAAAAATGAGCAATGCACTCGCCGGGACTCTAACCTCGGACCTCTAGAATATGCGCCGAGTTTGCTGACCATTACAGCACGAAGGCATGCTGAGAAAGCGGGAGAAACACCTTATGTACTAACCCTTTTAAAGGGGGTTTAGGGAATACAGTCGCCAAATCCTGGTGGTGAAGAATCCCCATCCACCATCTTTTATTTCTGGCACCAGTGTAGAGAAATTAGATTATTTTGAAGCCGGGAGACGTGAAAAATATGTAATGCCTTCACCGGGACTGGAACCTCGGTCCTCTCGAATACGTGCCAAGCGTGTTGACCATTACACCACGAAGGCATGCTAAGAAGGCGGGAGAAATACCTTAAAAAGAGAATGAAATGAATTCAGTTGTCGGCAACAATCATTTGCTTTTCTTCTTAATAATAATAATTTTTTTTTCAAATACCTACTAACTTATCTCGCAAGTACTCAAATAACCGTCGCCTGATGAGAATTTTTGCCTTCACCCCAATACGGGTGAAGCGACAGTCAACGTGTTAACCGAATTGTTGACCACAATAACAGATGCATTTTCCGTGTTTTCGTTTACAAACGGGAGGTAGTTCGACCATTCGATAGCAATATCTGAATCACAACGTTAACAGCGATCGTATTACAGGCGTTTATTGTATTACGATAAGTAGAAAAGGTATTCTAGGGCATTTCTTTAAACTTGTGTAATTTAAAATGTTTTTCGTGTATTCATGTATTCGAAAATGAACCTAATAAATGTGTGTGTTTGTTACAGATCAAAGAAGATTGGAAATATGTAGCTATGGTGATAGACCGACTTTTCCTCTACATCTTCACGTTCGCTTGTATTGTCGGCACGTGCGGCATTTTCCTCCAAGCACCCTCCCTATATGATCCCGAGAAGCCGATTGATGTCACCCTCTCCAAAGTGGCTCTTGGGCAAGACATGCCAGATACTCTGTTCCACTGACCCTGAAGAAAACTTCGATCACTCTATATTACCTTCTAAAGTTCTTGCTTCACAATAAGAGGGGTTATCTTCTTCCAAACTGGGAAATAATGGATTATTTGATACGTTTTAATTATCACGTAAGAGGTTGTTTGGAACTAATGAATGCTTTAAGCTGTAAAATTCTTGCATTTTTGATAGCTTTAAGCTGTAATTCTCTAACAGTTTAGAGATAATGATAACTTTAAGCTGAAAAATATTAACTCTTTTGGAGCTAATAAGGGCTTTCAGCTATGAAATTATTACATTTTTGGAGCTGACGACTTAAGCTGTAACATCTTACATTTTGTTAATGTAACGAAAGCCTTTAAACTGTAATAATCTAACATTTTTTGAGCTAATTAGGACTTAAAGCTGTAAACATTCTTGTATTTTTTAAACTAATGAGTACTTTAAACTATAAAAATTGTTAACAATATTTGAGCTAATGAGTGCTCTAAAATTTAAAAATTCTGATGTTTTTTAGCTAATGAGTGGCTTTAAACTATAAAATTCTTGCATTTCTGGGGACAATAAAGACTTTAAGCTGTGAAATTTTAACCTTTTTTACAGCTAATGAGTGTTTTAAGCTCTAAAATCCTTATACTTCCGGAGCTCATGAATGCTTTAATCAATAAAATTCTTACATTGTTTGAGCTAATGATGGCTTAAAGCTGTAAAATTCTTTGAGAGATTTCTTCTTTTACTTCTTTAAGTTATAAAATTCTTACACGTTTTTAACGTAATAAGGGTTTTAAGCTGTAAACTTTTTATATTTTGGAGGATTTAAGTTGTAAAACTCTTACATTTGTCGGAAGCAGTAAAACTTGTTAATTTCTTGCATTCTTGGAGGTAATGAGAACTTAAAACTGAACTCCTTACAGTTCTTAAGTCAGTGGGGGTTTTAAGCTGCGAAATTCGTAGATTTTGGGATGTAATGAGGACTTAAAGCTGAAACACTCTCACAATTTTCCTGTGTAATGAGAGCTTTAAGCTATAAAATTTTAACTGTTTAAGCTAATGAATTCTTTAAGCTACAAAATTCTTACTTATTTTTAAAGTAATTAGGGAGTTTAAGTTGTAAATGTGTTAACTTTTTTTTATGCAATAAGTGCTTTAAGTTATAAAATTCTTAAATTTCTTAAAGTAATGAGTGTTTTAAATTGTAACATTCTTTCAATTTTGGGGTCTTTTCTTTGCAAAATTATTACATTTTGTTCTTCATTAAATAACTTTATTGATTAAAACTTAAGATTTTTTTTATAAAGAACAGAAATTAAGTTTAAAGCATTACCTAAGTCTGACGATTAATGTTGACTTTTAAATATAATCTGCTGTATATGAATGCGCTATATACTTTTCTTAAGTGCATTAAGAAAGTGTAATTTGAAGTATAGTAAAAAGAATAAAATAAAGTACGTTCAAATTGATTTTCCAAACAACCTCCCATTTTCGACAAAAACCTGTCAATAACACAATAATACAATAATCAACAAAATGACTGTTCCAAACCCAAACGTGCCAGGTTTTTCTTAAATATGTGAAATATATGCAAAACACTGGTAATGATGTTAATTTCTAGTGATAAATGATGATATTAATTATTAATGCTAAATTAACGTCGGATTAAGTATTAGTGATTAATAAATGATGAGTTAATTTTCAATGATTAATCAATCAAATTAATTTCAATGATTGTTTTCAATAATGAAACGTTGATTTTTAATGATTAATCAATGATGCTAATGATCATCAGAGCTTGCTTATTTTGAACAGCAATTATGTTGTAAATTATGCTTTGTTTTTAAAAATGTGCAAGAGAAAATCTATGATCTTTTATATTAATTTACATGAAATTTGCCGCACAAACACTTCCAGAAGAATAGAACGGATATGAGTATTCTTAGGTTATTTAGTTTATATATTGTAATTTATTCAGTAAATTACTTAATTTAATAAATTACACAGTCATTTTCTTAATAAATGTAATTAGATTTTGAGCAACGGTGTTCTTAAATTTCTGTATAATTAAACAGTGGGAAAATGTATTTAAAACTACTAATATTTAATAAAATATTACTACTTTTTTCCCTGACAAGAAGGCTATGTGGAACCCATAAAAACTATAATTTTCTTTTCCAGAACACCTGAAACTACAATTTTCGTTTTTGGAACTATTAAAAATGCAATTTTCATTTGTACAGGATTCTATTTGAAACTAAAACTAAAATCTTTATGGAGTCCCTAAAATTATTATTTTCTTTTCCGCAACCCCTAAAACTATAATGTTTGTGGAACTAATGAAACTGTGATTTTCGTTTTGTGGAGTCCCTTAAACTATAATTTTCTTTTGCGAAACCTTTAAAACTATAATTTTCTTTTGTAGATAACTTTATTTAAAATTAAAATTTTTATGGAATCTCTAAAATTATTAATTTCAAATCCGCAAATTTTAAAGCTATAATTTTTGGTGGACTCTGTAAACTGTAATTTTTTGTGGAGTCCTTAAAACTAAAGTTTTATTTTATGAAATCTTTGAAATTATAATTTTCTTTTGTGAAACCAAAGAAATTACAATTTTTTTTGGGGGGGGGAATTTCTATAATTGCCATTTTGTGGAACTCTTAAAATTATAACTTTTTTTTGTGGAATTATGAAAACTTTATTTTCTTTTGTGGATAACTACATCTAAAACTAAAATTTTTATAAAATCCTTAAATAATTTCTGGAACCCTAAAACTAAAATTTCTGATGGACATTCTAAATCTATAACTTTTGTGGAACTAAAATTTTCTTTTATGGAGCCACTGAAACTATAGCTTTCAATTGTGGAACCTATAAAACTGCAATTTCCTCTTGTGGAATTATAATTATAATTTTCCCCATATAGATCCCCTAAAAGTTTAATTTTCTTTTGTAGAACAGCTAAAACTATATATATTGTGAAAACCCTAAATTGAAACTTTGTGTAGGATTCGAAGAGGCCTTTAATATTCGGATCGAACAAAATTTTGTATTCGTTCCATCTTCGTTCTATTTAATGTAGTTTATTGCATAGAAAGAAAAGAGTAAACAAGTAATCAAGCAAAAATGTTGGAAATTTCTTCCCTTTTTTATTGGAACCGCTGCGTGGTAAATGAATATCATTAATATTCATCTGTAAAACTACTTTTTTAGCAAACCTGCTAAATATGCGGACAAGCTTCCTCTAAGCGGTTAATATAATATTTAAGAATAAGTCAAAGCTAAGGCCTCTAAATACGGTTAGAAATAATATTGATTAGAATAACAATTGTTGCGTTGATTAAAAACAGGTTACAGCTAAATATAACACAAGGAAATTTTTTTACGCGTCTATAAATTTATATTTATTCAGGAAACAAATACGGTTGAGGCGGAGTTTATCGGCGGAGTCTTTCACGGATTAAGGAACCTTTAAAATAAAATTTTCTGTTATGGAACCCCTAAAGCTATGCGTTTTTTCCTGGAGTTATAAAGGTTATAATTCTCTTTTATGGAACCCCCTAAAATTACAATTTCCTTCTTTAGAATTTCTAGAATTATAATTTTTGTGGAATCCCTAAAATAACAAATATCCTTTGTGGGCACTCTAAAACTATTACCTTTTGTGGAACCTATAATTTTGCCTTTGTTTATATATATATATATTTTTTGTAGTATCTAAAACGCTACTTTTATTTTGAGGAACCCCTAAACTATAATTTTTAAGTTTAATCCAAAACTATAACATCCAAAATTATAATTTTTTATGCGAAACCCCTAAAACTGTAATTTTCTTCTGTGGCATTTCAAAAACTTTTCTTTCTTTCTTTTTTCTTCACACTGAAAATCATTTTTAAATAATCATCTTTTGGAAGTGTCTAACTGGCAGTTTTCTTTAACGCATACATAACAGTGAATTCCCTGGCACTTTCCGATTTAAAAGACTTTTCGAAAATTAATCTTATTTAAAGTCTTTTTCCAAATATTTATTTTTAATTCAAGTTGATATTGGGGAGGGAGTTGAGGAGGGGGACTTTAATTAGAAACTATTTATTGCCAGATCGCTCATTTTCAACGGCCCGAACCATTCCACATTTCCTCTTATGATAACTGCTTAATTAATAATCTCAGAATAATAACTGGTTCTGAGACAGTATTCAAGGTTGTTTTCATACTGTGGCTCTCAAGTGACGCTGATGTAAGTTCTGAGCAACATGTTGGCATTTCTAATAATAATTGTAATTTCGGCGTTAATTATTGATGAATGATGATAGTGATAATTATTAGAGATTAAGGATGTTAAATATAAATAAATGATGAATGAATGATTATTCAGTGACGAATCTATGATAATTAACTAGTGATTAATTAATTACTAATGATTATGGTAGTTATTAATGATTAATCAATGATGAATCAATTGTTCGTGGTTTTTCAACTGTGCGTTCACAACGAATCAACAATGATGAATTAATAATGTGTAGTTATTCATGATTAATCAGTAATGTTAAATATGAATTATTAATGATTATTCAGTAATGAATCTAGGAAATCATTAATCGGTGATTAACCTATGATGTGAATTATTAATGATTTAATTATTAATGACTAATCAGTTATTAACGATCAGTCAACTGTGAATCAATAATTATGCACTAATGTTGTTAGTTATTAGTTATTAATCAATAATGCTAGTTATTAACTATCAATGATATATTAGTCATTAATCAGTGATAAGTTCTTGATTATTAACAAGAGGTAAATTTTTTATGTAAATTAGCAATCAACGGTTAATGATTCTGTTAATTATCAAAAATAAATCAGTGTTGAACCAATTATTAATTATTAGTCAAATGAGACTTAACGAATGATTAATAATTATGAATCAGTGATGAATTAATGATTTTAGTTATGAATAATTAATCAATTACGCAAATTTTAATGATTAATGCTAGTTACTGATGATTGATAAACACTGATAATTAATTTAATTATTAATGTAAGCATTACACTGACAAAAAAACTAGAGATTAAGCATCTAAACTGTAATAAAGGAAAAGTTACTATAACAAAATTATTTCTGCCAACCTTTATGAATTAATCAATGAAGAATCTGTGATAAGCAAGCAGGGATTATTTAATGATGTTAGCTAGCACTAAACAAGAATCAGTGATGAATTAATGATGATTAATTACCAACAATTAATTAATGATAAATCCATAATGAAGATGAATCAGTAATTCAATGATGATGAATTTATGATGTATTAATGATTAATCATTAATCGGAGATAAGTTTGCAGAATTCATTTATTTAGTTTTTTATTTTTTTTAACTGCCGCACTGCCTCATTTTCAAAATATTCAAGAAAATGTGAGATTACAGTTTTTTCTGAGTCTTCCCCCTCTTTTTTTAATGTTCTGTGTTTTATGCTTAAGAAGTTGGCAGATATCCAACTAGCTGTGGAAACTGAAATATTTAAACCAAATACATTATGCCACATTAGGTGGCATAATGCTGTTAGCGCCACTTACATGCCATAGTATGAACTCCTTCTAATAGACTGAAGTTTCTGACTTCTCTGCAGTTTCCATCACAGAAATGAACAATTAAGTTTGTCGCCTAGAAAGCACTTTATCTTTTTAAGGTTTACGTGCGTGGCGGCAATACTTGTCTTATTGTCACAAATATATGTGTATATATATGCTCGACTGAACAAATATGTGTACCTCAAAGTTTGCATGGAATATTTGTTCATACATGTACCACCCTCTGTCGAACGAATGTGTGTTCACTGCTTCGAATGCATATCGTCGTCCCAGTTAGCTCAAGGTCACGTGCACGCGTGCCCCAACTGTTCTCTCAGCTCGGAAGCGAAACAAAACAGAATGCAGATCGAGGTGAGCTTCAAAAACTGCGGCGGGTGTCGTGGAATAGCATTCTCACAAAATTGGAAGAATTCTTCAGAATTCATAAATACCTCGGAGAATATTTATTTATAAAGCACTAAAGAGTAGTATTTATTTCTCGGAGAGTATTACTTATAAATATATGGAATCTAAAACATCATCTATCTCTGAGACATTTTATAATATCGTTTTCAGTTATCTATCAGCTGCAAGTAACTGTTATTTCAAATGCAAGAAGCCATTTTTGCTAGTCGACGATACGTAAGATCTTTCATTTATTTTCGAAGTTATAATATATAATAATTTCATTTATTTTCGAAGTTCTATATAAAAGTACGTTACTCATTAAGGTTACTAAGTTAATCCTTTTTAATAAGAAATTTTATTTTAATAGGTATTATTTTATTGTAAGTACTACAAAATATCTAATTCTATTTCTTAGTCTGCGTCCATATACGAAAGCAAGACAAAAACAAAAAATTAATATTGATCATTATTTAACATCTCTCTCTCTTTTTTTTTATAAAATCTTATATTCTAAACACAAAATGGATAAACATACGCCAGAACTTATAAAACAGAATTCCATTTTACTTTAGTTTTAATTTTATTGGGCAGTATTTTGTTTCATAAATTGTCATCAGTAGATACCACTTTTATCCAAGAGGAAAAAGCGAAATATTTTTACTATTTTTATATCTTAATACTTTTTTGATGCTTAAACATTTTTAATGATGAATTATAAAGTTAAATGATTAATTTTAATGATGAAATATAAAGTTAACTGTTTATAAAAAATTACGCTGATGACGTAAACATCAGAAATAATTAAATCTCATCTTCTGTTTGATAAGAATAATTACTATCGCTTACAAATTGTCCCTTAAATTTTTATTCAAATACTTTTTATCTACATATTATAGAATTTTCACTAACTCGCAAAGAAAACCGCGTTTGAGGTGCAGAATTGTCAATGAATCTATTATCTTTAAATAAAACTTAGCAATCCTCAGAACTCTGAAATATTCTAGGTAACTAAATAAAACAAATTATGTTTTCCAAGCAGATGCAAATATAAATTAGTTTCATCGAAACTTTCTTAAAAGACTCTAGGGTGAAAAAATGACAGAAGTAATTTCCAATTAAAGTTATCAGAATAGCTTCTTAAGACAAAAATATTACAATTAATGCAGTAACAATTCTATTCGGATTACATTTATCATAGTGGCTTATTATAATAAATATTAAAGCATAATAAATCTTTTCAGATTCAGTTTATCAAATTGCCTTTGCAAGAAAAATGTTAATAAATTAAAATAATTAAAATAACGTTTATCAAAATGGCCTTCTTAAGACAAATAGTAATACGATAAAAATATTACCATTCTATTCGTATTAATTTTATCAAATTACGAAGAAACTGTTATCGTTCTATTCGAATTTAGTTTATGGAAATAGCTTCACAAGACAATATTAACACCATTAAAAGTAGTGGTATTCTATTCGTGTTACATCTCTCAAAACGGTTTCTTTAGGATCTTCGATCAAAATGATTTCTTTCTTAGTAACAAGTGGATATTAGACATGCATAAGGCTAACATATGGACAAAAAAATGTTGTCATTCTAATTCAATTAATTTCATCAACGTGTCTTATTAAGGCGAATACTACGATAATAAAAGTATTTTCATTCTATTCAGGTTAAGTTTTAAAAAAAGGTTTCTTACAGGGAGTATTAATATAATAAAGATATTATCACTCTATTCCGATTAATTTATGAAAATGCCTTTTTAAGGTACAATAAATGTCTTATTATTCTATTCGTATTAAGTTTATGAAAATATAGCAAAACTGTTACAATTCTGTTTAAATTAAGTTTATCAAGCTGGCTGCTCAAAAGAAATGTTAATACAATTAAAAGTATAATCATTCTACTCCAGTGAAGTTTATCAAAATATCTTCGTAAGACAAATATTAAGATAATAAAAGTGTTATCATTCTATTCAGATAAGGTTTATCAAAATAATTTCTTAAGAGAAATGTTAATATAATAAGAACGTTATCATTCCATACGGATTATGTTTCTAAAAGAGGTTTTTTAAAAGAGGTTTTTTAGGCAATAAATTCTCATAAATTCATAAAATTCTGACAGAGTAAAAATCTTATCATTCTTTTCGGATTAAGTTTAGCAAACTATAGTAAAACTGTTACCAATATATTTGAATTAAACTTATAAAAATGGCTTTTCTTGGCAAATATAATTATATTTAGAAACCTTATCCTTCTCTTCGGGTTAATTTTATCAAATTGATTTAACAGGACAAATATTAATACAATTAAAAGTATTATTACTGTTCTGTGGTGAAGTTTATCAAAATAGCTTCTTAAGATAAATATTATTATAATAAAAACGTTATGATTTCATTCGAATCAAGATTATAAAAGTGGCTTCTTAACGCAAATATTACTATAATAAAAGGTCTATCATTCTCTTTCCGATTAGGTTTATCAAAAGGCTTCTTAAGCGAAATAAAAATATTATCATTCTATTCGTTTACGTTCATAAAAATGACTTTTAAAGGCAAATAGTACCACAGTAAAAGTATTATCCTTCTATTCGTATTAGGTCAATCAAACTGCAATAAAACTGTTATCATTGTATAAGGATTACGTTTATCAAAATGATTTCCTAAGACATTTATTAATACAATTAATTGTATTGTCATTCTATTCGGGTTAAGTTTGTTAAATGGCATTTCAAAGTAAATATTAACACAATAAAGTATTATCGTTTTATCTGGATTAAGTTTATCAAAATGGCTGACCGGATGGGGCTTTTGCTATAAAAGAAATTTCCCAAAATTGATATGAGAAAAAATTATTTTATTGATTTTGATGTAAAAATTCTTCTGGTATTTTATGCATGAATTTATTTATTTTTAATATATTGCCTTAATATTTTGAGCTATTTTAATATGCACGTACATATACGTTCTCAACAGATATCACAAAAGATATTCTAGGCCGTATATATGCGACTTTTCCGGTTAGAGGGTTAAGGCAGATAATAGTATAAAAAAGTATCATCTTTTTTTAGATAAAAGGTTATTTTATTTGAAGTTTATATGTAGTACTGTTTTTCGATATGTCGTTTGTTTTGCAGTGTGTAGTGGTTTGATGATATATAAATTCGTTTTGTTGATATGGAGCTGAGTTGAGTAAAAGAAAAGAATTCTTCGTTTTCTAATATCAAATGGAAAAGCTTCAATGGCATTTTATAACAAGTTATAAACTTTTGCATTAAGTGTAATCCGACTTTTTTGCAGCCTTTTCTAGAATCCTACTTCTTTAATAAAACAAATATTAAAAAGAACAGAAATTTCGTCGATTTTCACAATAAATACGTATTTAAACTATTTTTTGCACTTTTGCATTCATAATTCTGCTATTTCAATAACTGTTCTACAAGTAATTTAAAGACCTATTTGGAAACGGTAATAAGAAATTACTATTACTTTTCCTGTGAATGGCATCTCAGCCGAATTTTCAAATCCTGGTTTCTTGTGCTATTCCACGGCGCCTGCGTAGAAACTTTTCACAAAACAAGGTAGCGTAGAATAAGTAATAGTCGGAGTGTCCGTTATTTCAATCACTCGTTACCGCGCCCTGGTTGAAGCTATCAAAGTTCGGCATCTTTGTTCACCATCTCTCAGTTTACTAAAAGTATATCGATATATATTATATACACGTCACAACCGATAATCAACAATCTGTCGGGACGCCATTCTGCGCTAATGTCTTCCCTCAACATATCCCTAGACTGTCATTTGCTCCCTACCTGTCATGTTGTTCTCAGTGGATTCGTGTTCGTATTCTAATTTAAGACTGAGAAAGCAATTTTCGTCATTTTTTTCGATGTAAATAAAAGCATCTGTTGATACATGGGCTTATAGTTTTTTTAATCATGTAAATTGATAATCTGTCTTAATAATCAACAAAAAATAATTATTAGACTATTTAATATCAGATCCTTCTCATAGCATGTTAAGTTTAATACATGGACGCACTTAAAATTTTTCAAAAGCGTTTAGCATAACTTAACCATTAAATGCAACTTATTGCAGATCTGTATGTTAGAAAGCCAAAATAAATATAACTGTGGTATTTTTAAGTAACTTTCATGTAGCTATTTAAAAACGTAATATCCTCCATATTAGGCTTAGATTTTTTCAATTCTCAATTCATTTATTTTACTGATTTTCCTCCACGTTAGGCTTAATATTTTTCAATTCTCAATTCATTTATTTTACTCAATGGCATCTACATTAGACTTCGTATTTTTCAATTTTCATATCTTTTATTTTACTAATGTCCTCCAAGTTAGGCTTAATTCACTAGTTCATAAGTCTTATGGCTATAATAAAATTAAGTGCTTTTCATTATAGATATATATGTAAATATTACGATTTGACATTTGTTAATGAACAGGTTACAGATTTGTTTACGTATTTGTATGTTACACAGAAGTAAGCTTAGCTACAAATTTAGTTTTCCCCGATTTCTCTGTAGTAAACATATTTCTAAACAGCAGGATCAATTTTATTAATACAGCAACATTATTGAAATTTTATATTTCCGCCGTAATTACAAGTCATTTTTAATAGAAAATTAGTTATTTGCTTATTTACATTTAGACTTGTCTTCGGAAAAGAACATAACATTTAGAAAGTTTATGCTTATTAATTACTTTTCTTATACTTTTCATGAACCATAATAATAATAATGATTTTACATTGTTTAGTAATAACAAAATATTTCATATAATTAAGAAAACTTTTTTAGAGCAGTGTTACATCAACGGTTTACGGAATTTTCAAAATGGCCTCCACCTCCTTTCAAAATGGCGTCCCGTCTAGAAATTTTCCAGCTGATGAAAAATCAGTGAAAATGGCAGCTTTTTCCGATTTGTCTTTCGTGTTATGTGTGTGTGTTTTCTTGTCAATGTGTCGTCTGTGAAACTTTTAATCTTCTCAATGTATAATCCCCTATGGCTATAATCTTCAATGTGCAGCTCATAAATTTATTATAGTTCTTAGTAATTATTCCCGGAAGAGAAAATGATTTGTCTTTGCCCTTCAGTCACAGTAACGGAGAAAGAACATTCTGTGTTACCATCATCTGACCTCGGTTCAGTGAAATTCCTTAATCAATCAGCAAAAATGGTCTTTTACCATTATTTCTTTGCGTTTTTTTCTATTATTTCTTTGTACAGATTATCTAAATGTGCATCATAGGGAATAAACGGCAGCTAGTTCAAGACAACAAAAAGAAAAATGATGTTGATTCATTAACGAGAAAGCAAGAGCAGTTTATGGATATTGAATGAAAGAATATTGTGTAAATTAAATTTCTAAATTATTACTATTGTTTTTCTATAGACTATTGAATAGTATATGAAGAATATTATCATTTTTTTCAAACCAAATTTATCAAATTGCAGTAATAATCGTTTAAAATGGCAGCGATTAAGAAAAATATTATCATTCTGTTCGGAGTAAATTTATCAAACTTCGGTTAAAGTGTCATTATTTTATTCTAATTAAGTTTTTGAAATGGCTTCTGGAGATAAATATTAATGCAAATAAAAGTATTCTGCTCAGGTTAAATTTATCAAAATGGTTTCTTTAGACAAATATGAAATTAATCAAAGTGTTATCATGATATTTCGATTAATTTTATCGAAAGTGTTTCCCAAGGGAAATATTAATATAATAAAGTATTATCATTCTACTTTGACTATATTTGTAAAACTGCATTATCAAGTATTAGCATTTTATTCGCATTAAGTTTATCAATCTACAATGAAACTTCTCATTTTATTCGAGTTTTAGACAAACAAAATGATTTTTAAGGCAAATACAATTAAAATATTATCATTCTGTTCTGCTTAAGTTCATCAAAAGGATTTCTCACGACCATTTTGATTAAGCCAATTAAAAGTATTATTATCAGTGGGTTATCAAAATGGCATATCGAGACAAATGTTAACACAATAATATATTATCATACTATTCGAATTAAATTTATGAAAATGGCTTCTGAAGGCAAACATTAATACAGTAAAAGTGTCCTCGTTTTATTCGAATTAAGTTTATAAAATAACTTATAATAATATTCACCCACATAAATTCAATGCAATTAAAAGTGTTATCATTCTTTTCTGATTAAGTTTATCAAAATAGCCGCTCATGATAAATAAGATGGCTTCTTTGAGATAATGATTTCTTAATCCGAAAAGAATGATAAAAAAAGTACTAGCATTCTATTCGGACCAAAATACTTTTGAAAAATCCATTGATGACTTTTTCCTTAGTTTTTATTGTGCTAGATTTTAGAAGCAAAAAATGAAACAAGAGTTATCTTTTAATATGATACAGTGAGTTAATTAATGGTCTGCCTAAATAAAGCACTATTTTTTCATAAAACAATGCACTTTTAATTATTTTCATTTTTTTATTCTTATTTATTTATTTTCTTAACTTTTAAAGGCACATTCGTCTTTGAAGTTTTTACCATTACAAAAATGCCGTCTTATTGTTATTTGTGTATTATTGTTTAATTGCAATTTTATTATAATTATTCCTAATTTTTTTTACTGCCTCTTTTTGTATGTAATTTTGTATGTAACATGTAATTTTAGACGCGCCGTTTAACGCATACTCCCCTCCCCCTCAGTAAAACTGAATATTTAGTATTGAAATGTTTATCTTACTTTGGCCGGAAAAAAAAGAGGGAAAGAAAGAAAAAATTAAAATTCTTTTATTTAACTAATTATTCGCATTATTTTTTAGATTACATTATTAAAACTATTGCTCTTATTCGAACTGCAATTTTTTCAAAAAATTTTATGAAAGCACATACTCTTCATTAAAAGTTGTAGGAAAGGAAAAAACAGGAAAACAGGGAAAAAGTCATGAACGGGCAGCATCTGAAGGGAAAAGAGTTAGGCTCCCAAAATTCTATTAGGCTTAGCCATTCTTTTTTCGTCGCCATTTTGATATTACGAGCTTTGTCTTCCGAAATGAAATTCTTTTGTAATTTGTTATAATAATAGGAGATTTAACATGCTTTATTAGGCCTCCAATGCATCGAACAGTATTTGCTTTGCATGGTTATTCGTTTTTTGAACTTACATAACAAGTCATACAGAACATAAAATGAAATTTCAAGAATATTATATCATTATAGCTTTTACAACAGAATGTTTATCGTACAAAACGTCACTCAAAGTAGTTTTAGAGTGCATGTTTATTCCAATATTTTGCCAGTGCTACGGAAAATAACGGATATTGTAGCAATAAAATAAATCTCATAACTTTTTAATAGTTTTTTTTAAACATAGTTTCGTTTTATTATGATATTTTTATTTGCTGCATACTTTAGATGTTTGTCTCTTTTAACAATGTAAATACTGTATTAAAATATCATACTGTACTAAAGCAAACAGGATCACTGAAGTTCAGCTTCTGCATGCAAAATCAACAATTGACCTCATTCTTAAAAACGAAGTTGCATAATAAAAATTCGTTTAAAATTTCTTAAAATTATTTTGCAATTTCTTACTATACGTGCTCAGTTTGTGCAGTTTAAATGAGTAATTCGGCCTCCTTTTATATACTAGAATAACAAAATTCTCGAGTGAATTTCTTCAACATAGCTTTCTGTTTCTTATTATCTATATTCAGTTTCTTCATACAAAAGGAAAAATTCGGTCTCCTTCTAAAAACCAAAATAGCACAGCAAAATTTGCATATAAATTTCTTCAGATAACCCTCATATTTTTTACTATGGGCTTTCAAATTCTCTGTGTAAAATAGAGAATTCGTCTTGCTTTCTAAAAAACAAAATGCCATTTCAAAATTCCCATGTAAATTATTTCTTTAAAAAACGAAATAGTACAAAAATATCCGTTCGTAAACTTCTGATCTAAGAAACAAAATGATGTATTAAAATCTGCCTCAGAATTTTTACTGATTAGCTGGCTATTTCGTAGTATCTGTTTAATCTCTGCATGTAAAATGAATAATAGGAGTTCTTTGTTCACAAATGAATTTCTTCTCTTTAGCTTTCTTCCTCTTACTATCCGTCTTCAACTTTTACATATGAAATGCCAAATTTAGATTCTTTCTAAAAACCAAAATCGCATAACAAAACTGACATGTACATTTCTTAAGGTAGTATTCCTATTTCTCACGATCCGTTTTCAATTTCTGCCTGGAAAATGAAGAATTCGACCTATTTTCTAAGATAGAAAGTGGCATCACAAAATTCACATGCAAATTTCTTCTTTCAAAACAAAGTAGTTTATCAAATTTCTTGAGCGAATTTCTTTAAAAAACAAAACTGCTTAACTCGCACGTTAATTTCTTCTTTGAAAAATAAAATGGCATGACAATATTCACACGTAAATTTCTACTATAAAAAACAAACTGGCATATAAATTCCACGCGTAAATTTTTTCTTTGAAAATAAAATTTCTTAATAAAATTCGCACATGAATTTCGTCTTTAAAAACCAAAATGGCTTAATAAAATTCGCATGTTCTTCTTTGGAAACCAAAAGTCTCGAATTAAGATTACGACGTAAATGGTCTAAAAAATAAAATAGCGTATCAACGTTTGCTTATAAATTTCTTTTAAGTGAGCATGCTACTTGTTTTATTTGTTTTTGGTTTCTCTTTGTTCGATGCATTGGAATTTAAGGCATAGCTATGCAAGATCTGCATGCATACGTTTGCTTTTATCGCTTTGAAAATGTGTGTTACTCATAAAAATGCTCAGAACAGTAGTTCTTAAATGTAAACGCGGATTTCGGCGCGGGTACGGATCCCGCGAGTAATAATTATAATAATGTAAATATCGCGGGAAAAATGTATCGAATAAGCGAGGAAAGTGTTAATTAACCCCAAAAGTATTGATGTATGTATATTAAATGACAAAGTATCTATTAGAAAATAGCACAATTTTTAAACAAAATATATCCGAGCATAAGACGAGGTGGAAGTTTCTTTTTGAAACAGTAGTAAAAAAGGGCATTTTTTAGAGTTTTCAAAAAGTATTTCTTGTAGTATTTGTGGCATCAACCGGAGAATCGTCCGCAGCGCTTTACAGGTTTGACAGTTCTTTTTGTAGAACTCAGATCTGTGATAGTTAGAGAAATAGTTTATGTTGTTGTAGATTAGGATATACTTCTGCAGAAAGAATTATCCAATAACCTGTCGAATCTCGTGATAATTCTAAGCACACAAACGACTCTGTAGCTGTTGCCACCAAACCATAAAATGTTTCTGTATAACTATTAAAAATGCGTAGGGTTTTTATTTGAGAATATATTTAGTATTAAAAGAAACGTACAAGTATCCCTCCTATGACACAGGAGCTACATGTACCGACAAATTTGGAGAACCTTTTTAAGTTATTAAACTCGGTTTATTATCTCATTTATTGTTGCTACGAATATGTTTAAAGACTCTGCAATTGATTTCTGCTTCTTCTAATTCTTTTTTTGTAATCGAAGATTTAACTTTACAAATATTACTACGTACTTATTACGCATATTCATTAGCATGCTAGAATGAAACCCTGTTGCTGTGCTGCGCGAGAGTTTCTGCTATTTTCTTATCGTATCAGCCCGAAACCGTGTTATAAAAGGGATACTTGTACTTGCGTTTTAGCACATATTAGCTTGTAACCATCATTAACGTGTTTATAAATTCTTTTGAAAATTTAATTTGTATTTCTTGCTTTAACTGTAGCCATTTTGCAGTTACTGACAAATGGTCATATTCCATGCAGGCATTATAATTAACAAACTCATTTGAATTAGCCAACGTCATTTTATATTTACACTTATTTAGTAGCGTTCTTACCATTTTTCCATAAACTTAACTCTAACTGTAGAGTTTATAAGGAACTTTATCAGTGCCATGAACTGCATTCTTAATTAAATCTAGAATACAGTTATTAGTTATAGAAATTATAGTTTTCTTTGTTAAACTGTCTTTGTTTTAAGTTGAGAGCATAGTGACTTAATTTTAAGTTGTAATTGTTTTATTTTAAGTTGTAAATGTTTTAATTTTAAACTGAGAGCATAGGTTATGAAATTTTGAATTTCGAATTCTGACAGTTAAACTGTTATTACTAACATACTTCCCAATCTTTACGTAACGTAAACTGAAGCATGATCTTAATTGTAGAGTTTATGCAAAAATATTCAGTACCATGAATTGCATTCGGAATTGAATCTAGAATGCAGTTATTAGTTTTCTTTGCCAAATTGTCTTAAATTTAAGTTGAAAGTATAGTGTCTTAATTTTTAATTGTAAATGTCTTGGTATAAGTTGTAAATGTTTTAGTTTTAAGATGAGAGTATAGGTTGCGAAATTTTGAATTTCTTATTCTGATAATTAAAGAATGCAGTAATATGCTTTTATTCGTTTATTTATTGCTTGATTTATCTTTTGGATGGTGCCACTTTTTTCATATTTTTAAAGAAAAATTAAAGATTAAAACGAAATTTTCTGTTGTTTTAATCTTTTATTTTCTCCAGCCATTTTATCGCCAGATCGAATATTAAAGCTACTGAAATTTTTACTTTATGAAGCTATAATAACTGAATTACGAAATTATTAAAATTTGTACCACATGAATTATTGTTTTTCTCCTCATGCACACAGCGGTCTGTTTTTGCTTCAAAACCATCAATGAATTATACAAACTCGGCATCACGCATAGTCTCAGCATTGCGCACATTAAACATTACATGATACGTGGCTGATGTTTCCCTCGTGTACACAGCGATCTGTTTTCCTAAACAGAATCAGAGAATTTCAGGAATTCGGCATTGCGCACATTAAGCATTGTATGTATTACCATTTTTTTCGAGTGTTTTTTGCTTTTGTTTAGCAACTGTATTGCCCGAAAGTTGAGAGGGAGAAATTATGAGAATAACTTGATTTTCGAAGAATGCAATTACAACAAGAGCACCGCAAGTGAAAAGTAGTCGTGGATAAACTACAGATAACTATCACTAAATTGTTTCTCTAAAAGAAACATGCATTCCGATAAGAATGCATAAGAAGATTAACACTACAATATCTAATAAGTTATTTTCATTTCTACTTAAAACTCGACAGTCTCGTTTTTATCTTAGTTGCTGCTTCCGCATCGAATCATTTATAAATATTTAGAGAGGGTGAATGTGCAGCCGACTCCATGAAATCGTAGACTGAATGTCTAATCATCTTTCTTTCGCTTTGATTGATCAGTTTTTGTTTTAGGCTTTTATGAAGTTAAACAGAATCAAAAGGTTTGGCCTGTCCTTCGCGAGAATTTATCTTTTATAGTAAGACAAAACAATCATTACGTGGACGAATCCATTTTAAAATTTAGGGGAGCTCATTTTCTGAACGCTCTGAAAAAGAAACAAATTACACGAATATTTTTTTTATTTTCAGAACATAGCTCTAAAAAGCAGGGGGACGGAATAAGCGAGGAAAGAGGATATATGATAAATTGTTGATATTCTTTTCTTGTACACAAGATATGTTTTCACTTAAAAAATGTCAGAGGATTGCACAAACTCGGCCTCACGTACTGCGTACATTAAACATTATGTAGATTACATATCATATTGCTGTTGATCCCTTACTGTAATATTACAATAATTTCGGTTTCAATATAAAATCAGTAAGAAGCCACGAAAATGTAAGGTTACTAGGATAAAATCGTTACCTTACACGAAAATCGCTACATTTGGCATGCGCCACATTCTTCACTTCAGTCAGTTTAAATTTCAGTCGTTTCATAATTCAATAATAATAGCTTGATAAAATAAAGAATTCAGTACTTTCATATTCGAATAAGCGATAAAATTGTTGGAAAAGAAGGAGTAAAACAACACCCTATTGTAGTGATGCCATCTAAAAAATAAATTTAAAAAACATTTTAAATCGCAAGATTGCACACTTCTTGATTATCGGCAATCATAATTTCTTTCGATTAGGCGAATATTTTAAAAGAATTCGCTAGAAATTCCTGAAAGCAACCATACTCTCAGCTAACAAGATCAGACCAATTTATTTGGTTATTTACTTTTTACAAAATGGTTGAAGTAGTTTATTTGAACAATACGTGCAGTTTGCATTTTTTGTGAAGCAAGAGTCTATTTTTGTTTGAAACTGTGAAATGATTAATGTTATTTGAAATGTTATTTGGCATGCAAAAAAGAGTCTATCTATTTATATCGAATAGTATTTTGCTTCACTGGGATCATATTTAGGTTGCAGTATTAAAATTAGGATAAAATTAATCAACATTTTTAAAGAATAAAATATCCTTCCGTAAAAATAACGGACACACGTCGAATTATTTCTGTCACATTATTTCTGTACTCACAAATGGCATCATCTAATTGTTTGTATTAGAAAGCAGTATTTTTGAAAGTAAAAAACCAAACAATAGCGATTATTTACTGTTGCAATTTAAATAATGAATAACATTTTCTTAGCGTTATTTATTTCTTCCCGTTCTGAATAGTAAATATAATTTATGTATCTATGTTTATATTACAGTTTAATTTTAGCTTCTACATGAGTGCAAGAATTCAAAGAATTATCGTTAATTCTTGTTAGAATTTATATAGGAATTTTGCGTGATTTATTCAGAGAATTTTTCATAACTGTTACTCTTTTCAGAACTCTATAATTCTGCATAATTCTTTTTAGAATTACTGGATGCGTTTCATGCGCTTTTTATGTGCTTTGTTTCAAATTGACACGATTTATCCAGAGGATTAACTCTGCATACTTCTCGTTAAAATTTTTTTAACTTGACATTTATTATTTAGGAAATTCTCCATAACTCTTATTAAATTTGGCGAGAACTTCGCTGCTTTATGCAGGGAATTTTTCATAACTCTTGTACTTTCCAAAACTTCATAATTTTGAATAACTCTTGTTAGAATTCATGGAGGCTTTTCATGTGCTTTGTCTCGCTTTGATATGTTTTACCTAAAGAATTCTCCATAATACTTGTTATAGGTCTTTGTCTGAACATATCATGATTTATCCAGAAAATTCTGCGTAACTCTTATTAGGATTTTATGGATAGATTCCACGTGTTTTATCCAGAGATTCTGCATAAATCTTGTTATAGGTCTTTGTCTCAAACTGACTGGCCTTTGTCGCAGCTTAGCATGGTTTATGCAGAGAATTATGTATAACTTTTGTTAGACTTTATGGATGTACTTTATGCTCTTTGTCTCAACTTTACATGATTTATCCAGAGAGTTCTCCATAATTCATATTAGAATTTAGGGAGGGATTATATATGCTTTTTGAGAGGAATTCTTTATAGCTCCTGGTATGGATCTTTGTCTCAAACTGACGTGCTTTATCAAGGCATTTGCTATAATTCTTAATAGAATTTAGCGAGAGAATATGCATGCTTTTTCCAATGAATTCTCCATAGCTCTTGCCAAAGGCCTTTGTCTCAACATGATTTATCAAGAGAATTCTGCATAACTCTTATTATAATCTACGTATGTGCTTCATGCGCTTTGTCTCGATTTAGCATCATTTATCCAGAGAAGTCTCCATACTTCTCATTAGAATGTAGGGGAGACAATTCATGCTTTTTATAAGAAATTCTTTATAACTCCTGTGATGGGTCTTTCTCTCAAATTGACATGCTTTATCAAGGAATTCTCTATAACACTTTTTAGAATTTAGAGAGAGCATGTACATGCTTTTTCCAATGAATTCTTTATAGGTCTTGCCAGAGGCCTTTGTCTTATCTTGACATGATTTATTAAGAGAAATCTGCATAACTCTTATTAGAATTTATGGATACATTTCACGTGCTTTATTCAGTGAAATCTCTATACTTTTTGTTAGAATTTAGGAAGGAACTTACCATGGTTTTACAAGGGCATTCTCTTTAGCTCTTTTTAAGGGTCTTTGTACCAACTTCAAATGATTTAGCCCAGAATTCTTCATAACTCTTGTTAGAATTTAGCGAGACTCTAAAATAAATCTGCTATCGTTCGATCTGGCTTTCGTGATGGCCACTTAAAATTAGAAAAAGGGGAAAGTGGTACGATTACCAGAAATTTCCTTCCAGAAAGGGAAAGGAAGAAGCATAATACAAGAGAAATTTTGTTTACTATTTCAGTTTTAACCAATATTTAAATTATTTTAATTAATTCTCTAACTGTACGTCGTTTATAAAAGCTATAAAAGAATATGATTTATTATTCGGCCTTCTTTTGAAAAGGAAAATGGCGTAACAAATTTCCTCAGAAATCGGCCTACGCACTGAAAAAGCAAAATGACTAACAAAATTCTCAAGTGAATTTCTTAACTTTAGCTTGATATTTCTTACTATACATTTTCAGTTTCTTTATGTAAAATGAAAATTTCGCAATGAATGAAATAAAATTCCGCTTTCGTTCTAAAACGCAGAGTGGCTAACAGAATTCACAAATGAATTTTTTCGTTTTAGTATTTCTTAGTATGCGTGTTCAATTTCTTTATATAAAATGCAGAACTCGGCCTTCTTTCTAGAAAGCAAAATGGCTAGCGAAATTCGCGAGTGAATTTCTTCACATTAGCTTGTTCTTTCTTACCATTTCTTTGAATTCCTTCATTTTAAATACAGAATTTGACCTTCTTTCTAAACAACAAAATTCGCAAGTGAATTTCTTCACCTTAGCTTGGTACTTCTTACTATATATTTTTGATTTTTTCATGTAAAATGCAAAATTCGGAATTAGAATTCGGCCTTCTTTCTAAAAAAAACTACTAGTAAATTCGCAAGTGGAATTGCTTCATCCAAATGGCTAACGAAATTCGCAAGTAAATTTTTTCAACTTAGGTTGCTATTTCTTTCTATTCATGTTCAATTTCTTTCTATAAAATAAATTTCAAATTTCAGACGAAAACTGCGCAACAAAATCGCTCATAATTATGAAAAAGCATAGAAAGAATGATTATTTTATACACGTGCATTTATTTATCTAATCTGCTAAGAATTCTAATGAAAAATGTCGATTATGAAAAGCAATCACTGTAATATATATAGAGATATATATGTACGTATATTAATTTTCTGTTTGTGATTATATCGTAGGAAAGAAGGTGTGAAACTATTGCAAACTTAAATTAGGAAATATGAATATTTAAGAGGATTATGTTAAAACTATTAAAAACTTGAAATAAACTTAAAAGAAATTTAAACTTTCTAATGGTATGCATTAACTCACACATTTTATGGAATAAAAATAATAGCAGGTGCATACAAATAAGGCAGACAGTGCGCACTTAAGAATCCAAGTAAATTATTGCTGATTTCACGGAAG
>KL818843.1:0-32214 GCA_000611955.2 Stegodyphus mimosarum
ATGGCATAATTGAAAATTAAGGAACATCTCGAGCAATAAATCGTGAAATTCCGTGAATATTTCGCAGCCGAGAATTGTCACTTATATTTTTTTTCAAAGAACCTGTTACATAACGACGCATTAAGTTATATTTATTTGGAAACAACTTTGCCAGTGTTAACGAAGCCGCTACAGGCTATTCTTGATTTAAGATAATTGCATGATTTAGTACATATTAATTTCAGATGATAATGTAATTTAATACGTTATACGCCACATAGATTTTCTTTTATTTGGTATCTGTTATTATCACTGGTAGAAACAAGTTTGCCAGTGTTAACGAAGCCGCTACAGGCTATTCTTGATTTAAGATAATTGCATGATTTAGTACATATTAATTTCAGATGATAATGTAATTTAATACGTTATACGCCACATAGATTTTCTTTTATTTGGTATCTGTTATTATCACTGGTTTGGTTATTTATTTAATTACAGCAAAGCATACAAGGGCTATCTGCGTGAATGGATGGATGCCTTCGTTGAGGACTTTCTAAGTGAAACTTGCTTATACTATGCTATACATGAGGTAAAATCATAAAATCACCCATGCAACCAGACCATTCGTTGCTATTCGAACCCCGGCCGAACTACCAGTGATCAGTGATAACAGATGGCCTACCGGCACCTCGGTCGTCAGTAAGCTAATCTGCTATCACGTAAGTTTGTATTCAAAAATGGATTGTTCAGGATGCCGGAAAATATTTGAGCATTTAAACATTGGAAACCATCTTGAAACTTCAATAGAAATCAGAAAAATTCGTCATTTTTTTTTATTTATTATGTTGCAAAATTACAAAAAATCCTTAAAATTTACGAAAATTCGCTCAGTAATAAAGCGGGTCTTGCGGAAGAATTCAAAGAACGGGTAATAACTTTACTTTGCAGAAATTTTGTCTGTTTTATCAGCTCTTTGATTGTAAATCATCAAATGCCAATTAATGCTAAAGCAAATGAAAGGTCTCTATCTAGATAATCATTTATTTCAATGATCATTTCGACTTGTCGTTTTACGTATTAGACGTAAATGCGTGTGAACAGTATTTTTATATATTATCATAAATTTTTCTAGATATTGCAGCGTTTTACGGTTTCATGGATTTGGAGTAATTGATGATGACATGATGAAGGCTGAAAAACATATATAAAATATATATTGGCATAATAACAAAAAGCTAACCTGAGCAACCTGTAATCCCAATAAAACCCTGGTATATTTAATTGAAACTATTTCTTGTTCAGTTTGTAGCTTTGCTTTGGACTGGATTATTTCGGTTATGGCAAAGCATACGAAAGCTCTTTGCTTGAAGAAAGGAATGCCTTCCTGGGAGGCTTTCTAAATGAAAATGGCTCGTACCCACATTACGCATGGGGAAAATCACAAAAACTCCCATGCAGGAACTTCTTTGAGGATTTGAACAATGGTCGATCTAGTAATTTTCAGCTAGTTTACCGTTTGGCAGGGAATGGGTCTAAACATTGTTTAAATTATTAAACCATTGACTATCAGATCATTAGGCGACGAGCTTTCCAATACTTTTAAAAAATAATAAAAATTATTTAGTGCAGAACACTCGCCAAGATAAGCATCAGTCACGTCTTTGCTGGAGTCATACATCACTTATTCAGGGGAATTATTCAGTTAAAATCGACATAAATAGGTACTAAAACAATCAATCACAAAGTGGGCCACAGCGGCAGACTTGAAACACTGTAAGTACTACGAAGCACACTCCAGGACACCAGCAGCGATCGCTGGTTTCGATACGATTATGAAAACCTTTGAGAACGTTAACTTCTTAGTTTTCAATTTCTAAGTTCTAAAAGTAAGGAAAAAGGTTTCACTTACCTTTCTTCCTTCTAAAAGTCGTGCTCGGGTGAGCTTGCCTAAAGATAATTTCGAAGTTCTAGGAAATCTATATCTCAAGAAAGAAAAAAAACTTTTAATTTCAAATATTTCAACGTTAAGATATACAGAGGTACACTAAATCGAAATTACATCCAACATCTTACATCTCGTCTGTTCAACTGTTCTTTTCATTCTCGTTGCCAAAAAATTAATAACAAAAATTAAAAGTCATAACATTTCATCGCGCGCCGTCTAGTGAAAACAAAATCGTCAGTTCATTAATTTGTTTCATAGTTTTTCTTTCCAGGCCATTTTCGACACTCCCCACTTTGAGTTTTAAACAACTTCTTGGTAAAACTCAAACAACTGTTAGGTAGTCACTTTCTTTGATTTTATTAGTCTGCCATAACGTGAACGCTGAGGCTTCGATGGTCGAGTAGGAGTTGGATCATCAGTTCTCCTCTCCAGCACAGCTCCATCATTGGAATAGGATTGGCATGAAGTGTTTCCCTCCTTTGGTCGTCCTTCTGTACCTGGGTCTAAACTAGAGAGTACAGAATGTATTTCATAAGAATCAGAAAACGAAGGAACGTTAGTAGGGCATAAAGATGTTTTTTCCTTTTCCTGCAATTCCAAAGGGGACAATTTTTCCACAGGACTTTAGGACATAAAAAGGAACCATATGCTGTTTTTACAAAAGCTACTCTAACCCGATGGTCCTTTCCTGGATAGAATTTCACTATACGCCCTAAATTCCAGTTGAGTCTTTTGGTATGATCATTTCCTAACAAAACTATTTCTCCTTCATTTAAAATACTTTCTCTTTTTACCTTATATGCTTCTCTCAGTTGCCCTAGATACTCTGTTCTAAAACGCTTTCTTAAATCCCTTTTCACTCTAACACGATATGCAAATTTCTTTTTTAACTTATTCGCCTCAATATTGTCAAATTCGGGTACGCCGATTTTTCTAATACCTTGTAAGAACATTGCAGGAGTCAGAGGTTCCAAATCTTCGGGATCTTCCGAAATATAAGTCAGCGGTCTTGAGTTAATAAAGCTTTCACAATCGCGCAGAACAGTATTCATTTCTTCTTGAGTTAAAGACGTTTTTCCTAAAGTTTTCCTTAAAATTCTCTTCATCAGTCCAATCAGCCTCTCCCAGAAGCCTCCCCACCAGGGGGCGTTAGGAGGTATGAATTTTCATGTGATCGGATTTAGCCCTTCTATGTTCTTCAGTTTCTCTAAATCCACTTTCTCTAACAGCCTAGAAGTGCCTTTGAAATTAGAACCATTGTCTGAATAAATGATAGTTGGTCTTCCACGGCGTGCTATAAATCTCCTCAAACCAAGAATAAAATTTTCAGTCGAGACTGAGGTTAACAATTCGAGATGTACTGCACGGTATACTGCACATGTCAGGATCAAAATCCAAGCCTTTTTTCCTCCTTTGAGAATAAGAGGACCTGCAAGATCCACTCCTATAATTTCAAAAATTGCGGCATCTCTTACACGATCTTGAGGTAAAAGTCCTTCTGATACAGTTACCGGTTTCGTTTTAAACCTATTGCAGATGATACAAGACCTGATTACTTCTTTAATAGTTTTTCTAGTTTTCAGAATCCAATAATTCTCTCTAAGATGGCTCATAAGCATTTGGATTCCGACATGTCCTAAACTTTCGTGCTTATAAATAATGAGAGTTTTCACAACTGGATGATGGGATGGAAGTATAATAGGCAAACGGAATTCTTCATGATCTTCTCTGAAACATATTTTTGTTTTTAACCTCAAAATACCATCCGAGTCTTTAATTACTTGTAAAGAACTTAATCTCTTGTCAGTCTCATTACTGAACGCATCCTTCTGTACTTGCTTTAGCAAAATACGTTCAGCCCTTTTGATTTCCTCAGTCATCAAATTCCCTGTTGTTCTATGATCTTTTATTTTCTTCATATTTGTTATAAATCTAGTTATCCACGCTGTAATTCTTACAAGTTTAACGTAAGATGAATAACGATAGTAATACTTTTCTTTGCATTGCACCGAAACTGCCGTTACAATAGTTTTCTTCTTTTCTGAATTAACTACCTCCATGTTTGGCATGTGTTCCAATTTTGGCCATTCTTCTTCCTTTTCTTTGAGCCACGAAGGTCCTTCCCACCAACTTTCTTTGATAAGAGTTCTTACAGAACATCCTCGCGAGGGAAGATCGGCTGGGTTCAGAATACCTGGTACATATCTCCAATTTTCGTTAGAAGATAGTGTTCTCATTTCTTCCACTCTATTGGCTACGAAAATCGCCCAAGGACCTTCCTTTTTTATCCAGTAAAGAACATTCATCGAATCTGTCCAAAACACTGATGATACATCTTCCATGTGCAAATCTTTCTTTATTGACGTAGCCAACCTTACGCCAATCGTACAAGCTAATAACTCTAACCTTGGAATTGAAATTCCCTTTAACGGTGCGACTTTTGATCTCGCTTGAATCAATTGGCACGTTACTTCACCATCTCTTTCGGTTCGAAGAAAGACACAAGTAGCATAAGCCAATTTAGATGCATCACAAAAAATTTGTAACGATACGTTGGCATTCTTAAGATCGAGGCTCGAGAGCCTTCGAGGAATTTTGATGTTTTCTAGATCTACAAGCTGTTTTTTCCAACTTTCAAATTTCTTTTCTATGTCTAAAGGTAGTTTAGAGTCCCACGAAGCTCCTATTTTCCAGCATTCCACTATTTCTCTGTATGTAACAGACAAAAATCCTCTTCTAAATTCCATGCGAGTCCCAGCACCATCACTTCAGGTAGATCTGATTTTTGATGTTCAATTTTTCTTTCAAAAGTTTGACCACACACTTCATTGTGAAGCCAGCGACGCAAATCAAACTTTCCCATAGCCAACAGTTCTTTGGCATCTCGTTGGAAAGACTCTAGTTCTTCAACTGAGATTACACTCGTAACGCAGTTGTCCACATACATAGAATCTTTCAGTTTCTCAGCTGCCATTTTCAAACGGTCAGGTGCATTTTTAAGATGATAATTTAAAACTGCCGCTAATAAAAATGGGCTGCACGAAAGGCCAAAAACAACGCGGTAATGCCGGTATATCACAAACATCTCAGGATTTCCTCCTAACCACCACAAGAAGAGTAGGAAACTCCTATCATTTTCATGTAAAGCAATTTGCAAAAAGGCTTTCCGAATATCCGATATGACTCCTACTTTTCTTAATCTAAAACGATTCAAAACTGAAGGTTTCATTTCAATGAGATTGGGGCCCTTTTCTACACAATCATTGAGAGAATTGAAAGTTCTCTGTCGAGCAGAACCATCAAAAACAGGTCGAATCTTAGTTGTAGAATTTTCTTTAAACACTGGTCGGTGGGGTAAATAATAAAATTTCTCAGTTTTGTTAAACTCTTTTAAATCAACCTTTTCGATTATCCCCTCCTTTTCCCACTCATCAAATACATGTTCATAATCATTTAATCTTCCTGCAGTTCTCAAAGATCTCACAGTGTTCTTCAATCGTTTTTTAGCCAGTTCAAAACTATCTCCAAGTTTTTCACGGCCCTCAATCCAAGGAATGCAAACAATGTACCTGCCTTCTTCATTTCTAGCCACAGTGTTTTCAAAATGCTTCAAAGCAAGATCCTGTAGTTCTAATTTTGTTTGCTTTTCACTGGGATCTTTTATGCCTATCGAATCTAAGTTTCATAAATCTAATATTTTTTCAAGATTCGTAAGCAAAGAGTGCACCAACAGTGAATGTTTTGCTTCAAAGTCAGATTCATGTTCAGATTTTCCTAAAATTGTCCACCCTAAATGAGTTTCTACTGCAGTGAGACCATCGGAAAGTTGTTTTACATTACCAGTTAATAATTTTCCCACAGTGTCAGAGCCCAATAAGATATGAATTTCATTAACGTCTTTTTCGAAAAGACAAAGCTTCTTATTCATATAAGAATCGGTTACAAAAATATTCATTCTTTTTAAACAAAGCTTCTTTCATATAAGAATCGGTTACAAAAATATTCATTCTTTTTAATTCTTTTAAGATGTTATGATCATTAATTCTAGGTATGCCAAGCAAATATGTTCCTGACCATTGACTTCCATAACAAATTTAAATTTTTCATCAAAACTGCATAACTTTATCGTATATCTATCATGAACTGAGGTCCTTTTTTTACCTCCGAAAAGCCCATGAGTTATCGTTTCTTTGTCTCTACTTTTCAAATCCATGGTTTTTGCAACATATTTTGAAATGTAACTTTTCTGGCTCCCAGTGTCTATAATCGCCCTCACCAGTTGCCTTGAACTTTCATTTTGAATGTAAATAGTTAACTTTTGCAAAAAAACTTCCCCCTTGCTTTGATTAGTTAGATCGGTAGACTCTGAATCCGTATTACTTTTTCTTTCCTTTTTCTGTTGTTCAAAGCAAAAAAAATTGTGATGTAATCCAGAACAGAATTCACATTTAGCTTTCTTAATGGGGCAGTTCCGCGATAAATGCTTAGCTTTTTGTAAACAATTAAAGCAGGCTCCTTTGTGCAATAAGATACTTTTTCTCTCTTCCAACGTAAGATTCATCACTGCATTGCAACAGTCAGAAGTATGAGTCACGAAATCACAAAATACACAAGTTGTTTTCTTTTTCTCCATATTACATCCGACTGGCGTCGAAGCCGTCAATAATTCATTCGCAGTTGCAACATCCGTTAAATTTTGTTTTTTATTCAAATTCTTAGCTCGCGGAAAATTATGTTTGGTGTCTTGTTTTCGATCGTTTAATCCGAATGACGACTTGTTATTAGAATATGTCTGTTCACGCGCTGTCAAAGCAAGAGTAAGAAACGAAAGTAAACATTGAATGTCCAAACCAGATTTATTTTCTTGTGATTTATTATATTCTAACACTAAATCAGCCGGAATAAATTTTAAAAGCATAGGGCATAAAATACTGCCATAATGTTTGGGAGACACGTTTAATGATTCTAAACTTCTTAATTGCACATTACAGTTATCTACAAACTTCCTAAAAGATTTAATATCATTAGAGTTTTTTAATGGCTGCATAGTTAGAATCTTGTTCATGTGTGCTTGAATCAGTATTTCAGGATTGGCAAATCTATCCTTTAATAATTGTACAGCTTTATCATAGGCTTCTGCCGAAATAGGAAAACCCTCCACAGTGTTCAAAGCAGATCCCCCCAAATGAGCCTTTAAATAATTAAATTTATCTATTTTGTTTAGGGACTCATTATTATGCACAGCTGTTTCAAAACTATTCCAAAAGGTAAGCCATTTTGAGCCGTCATCTCCATAGAATCGGACAATATGGTATTTAGGGACTTTAATACGCAGGTTATCAGAATTCGAAATTTGCTCTAATCTATGAGCTATTGGAGACTCAAAGGTTGTCGTGATTTGAGATTTCGCAAATTCTTCGATTTTCTTTTTCGCACGAAAATGCCAAAGCAATACTTTTTCTCTATATTCTTGTGTAGTTTCGAATTCTGCATCAAACTCCTCAGGCTTTAAAAGCGGTTCAAGTTGCTGATCAACTAAAGCTAGAGGTTCAAATTTAATGGAAAGAATTTCTATTAGCTCATCTATCTTTTCAGTATTTAAATCTATGTTTGATAATTTAGCTTCTAAATCATTAACTGCCTTCGTAACCGCTGTTCTCAGTGATTTACGTTTTCTTTTTAACAACTCATATGATTGTGCTTCGGCCATATTTTAAAGTATATGTGCAAATTTCTAAGAATGCTATCAATTCAAATTAATTCAGAATATGAAAAGATTCAGTAAATGTCTATATTTTAAAGTATACACAACACAGTTCAGCTTATCAATGTCAATTAATATAAATAAAAATTCTATATGCTAAGCTTCAATGTTTCAAAATGATAAAATGAGCACAAGTTATTTCAAATTATTTCTAGTTTCGATTTCATTAACATTAATTTTTTATTCCAAGATCAATTAAGCTCACATCCCGGCAGGGATGCCATATGTGAAAAACCTTTGAGAACGTTAACTTCTTAGTTTTCAATTTCTAAGTTCTAAAAGTAAGGACAAAGGTTTCACTTACCTTTCTTCCTTCTAAAAGTCGTGCTCGGGTGAGCTTGCCTAAAGATAATTTCGAAGTTCTAGGAAATCTACATCTCAAGAAAGAAAAAAACTTTTAATTTCAAATATTTCAACGTTAAGATATACAGAAGTACACTAAATCGAAATTACATCCAACATCTTACATCTCGTCTGTTCAACTGTTCTTTTCATTCTCGTTGCCAAAAAATTAATAACAAAAATTAAAAGTCATAACATTTCATCGCGCGCCATCTAGTGAAAACAAAATCGTCAGTTCATTAATTTGTTTCATAGTTTTTCTTTCCAGGCCGTTTTCGACAACGATAATGAAGCAAGTTCATTCCTAGGCTTAGAGGAAATTACGATGAACGGACAAATCGTGTCACGTGACCACCAAGTAAAATATTTAGGTGTTTATCTCGATTAGAAGTTAACTATCAAGTTTCATGTCAATTATATCAGGGAAAAAACACAACGTGCCTTGATGACCCTTTAATGTGCAAATATTCCAAGTTAAACATCAAGACTAAAAGAACACTCTATCCTTAGGCAATCCGACCCATAATTCTATATGCCGCCACGGAGTGGGCAGCTACTACACGTTCAAACAGAGCGAAGCTTCAAAGTTTTCAGAGTAAAACTTTCAGTTCCTATCAAACTCTCAGTGATTCGTTAGGAACACTGTCATCCATAATTCTCTAAAGATTTTACCATTAAATTCCGAATTACTAAAGATTGCGTTCAAATTCTACGAAAAATGTGATTCCTCCACTCACGAAGTTATTAAAAACATAGGGGAGTACGATTATCTAATCGAACAGCCGCATAAACGGCCCAGAACTATACATCATAATGTCAGATGGTAGTCCTTGTATTTATTTTATTATTTTCAACTATTTAATCTAGATTTTTTTGTTTGTCGTCTTTCTGATCATTTTCATCTTATTATGGACTTTGGCCGGTACCAAGGCTACTGACTTATTATCATTAAATTCGTATATCACGTGACAGTCTACTGCCCTATGAGCATTAAGATATAGATACTTTCGCCTCAGAAGAAAGCACAAAAATTTCTGGGACTTGTATATATTATTTTCTATTTTTTCTGTACGTTACTGTGTCAAATCTTCGATAATGTGTAAAAGATATGCCATTGCGAAAAGATATGCCTGACGATATCTAATTGCTATTATTGCTTATCCAACGAAGACTTCATCCGTGGCCGATAGATGACCCCTCTCCTGATCAATTTCTACTGAAGACTTTGCACTTTTATTATAAGTGCACTGGATTTTTCCATTTTTATGGAATTTAACTAACTTTTACAGGTCCTCAGGGTAATTATAAACATGTAGCGGATTCGGGGCCTTCGGGTCGCACACCACTTAATGAATGATGATCTCCGATCTCCGAGCAAGAAAAGGGGCCTCCAAAGGATAGCTGTTGATTGACTGCTGATAACAAACATAGTGTCTCTACGGAATAGTTGCGAGAAAAAGAACCACATGATTTAAAGCAAGCACATGATTTACTACCTATTGTATAATGCTAGAAACTAATGAAAATAATGACTAAAGGAATTTAAAGGCCCTTTAATGATATAAATTAGATTTAATTTACAGAAAGGAAGGATACTTATCTGAATGTTTTATCCGTTCTTTTACTTCTGTCTTGAAGAAAATCAACAGTAACGAAAATACGTTTCCTTCTTTCGTTTGATTGAAGAGAATCTTTAGTTGATGGACGTGACCTCAATTCTTGTTCTGTACTTCATCTGTTCTTGCATCTCTGGTTATTCAAGGATCAAGGAAGTGCAATTTACGGAGTTCATAGGTAATTACGCCTTTACCTCCACATCATCACAGAATTAAAATTATCATCAAAAGAGGGGATTGTCTAATAAAGTAAAAATTTTGAAAAGCCAAAAGACTTAGGAATAAGTGCCTTCACACTGAGACAAAAAAGGTAAAAACTCAGAAGGTCTTAATTTTGCGCCGAGAAAGGGCCAGCATAATTTAGATAGGGGCAGTCATCATATATAAATTTCGACTAGATAAATAAAAAGTGGAAGTTTCCTTGAACCTTGAACCTTGATAATCATTTTTGCATAGGTCAGAGTAGAAGAATCATGAACCTTATAAGAAATAGACCAACTCAAACGGCTTTTCTCCCTCATCTGACGCACTCACGGCTGTCCCCTTGATCACATCCGGATGAGTAGGGACGATTACAGAAACTTAACATTGGTTGGCTATTGCAGCGTGTATAATTGTCAAGAAAAAGCTGGTTGAAGCTCCTCATTTCAACAATTAGAATTTTTACGAATTTTTATTTTCGAAATTGAGATTGATTTTTAAAAATTTAGCATATTTATCAAACATAATTAACGTCCAAATAATCATAAAGCTGTTGCGTGCTTTCAGACCTGGATATTTTTTTTAGCTTTTCCTATTCTACAAGGAAATTTGTAACTACTACTTCTAGAAAATAGTATTTTAGATCTTAACTAATAGAAAATTTCAAACAAACAATTTGCTCTTAAATTTTTATGCGTTTATTGATGTAGATAAGTAAAAAATACTGAAATACCTAAAAATGAATTTTTAAAAGTTTTTGTTTAAAATTCTAAATTGTGCTGCTTTTTTAAAAATTGTAGGTGAATATTAGAGCATAATTTTGATCAAAAAGTTTTATTTCAAATATAATAGTGATTTTAACAACTTAATAATTTTTATGTATTTATTCTAATGTTAAAATAGTATTTAACGTAATAATTAATTGTGCTAATATTTTATAGTGATTATTTTAAAATTTTATTTCTAGTTCTGCAAAAGATTTTTTCATTTACTGTGAAATTAATTTATTAGCCCAAAAGAGGAGATAGCCCAGAAAGGCTATTAGTCTCGAAACGGCATTTTGCGCTGTTTCCCTATAAATGTCCGTTTCACTTTGAAAATTGTTACCATCAAATATTATCCCCCTGTATTATATTTAAAGAAATTAAATAATAAATAATTAATTAATAATAATATTCATGAATACATGTATGTTTCTCGCCTTGTGAAAAAACGACGGTATCTAGTGACATAAAATTTTGAATAACGCAATCCTCCACCCAAACATAGACACCTGGAAGACCGAATTTCGAATTCGGTTTAATCCATTTCATATTTTGTAAAACTTTAACGAATTTCCGATTAACAAACTGAATGAGTTGCAATGGCAATACCGTACGGAAAATAACACTTTTATCTCCAGCGCGGAAATTCTAAAAATATGTTGTTTTCAAATATTTTGTGATATTGCCGTTGAATTGAATTTTATGTGGTTTACGTGCGAAGAACATGATATTCAATAAATAAAAGTAATACACAAAACGTTAAAAAAGTCCCTTTGGGCGTAGTATAAAATCTGAGTGCTTCCAGATTTTACTTTATTTTATTTTTTGAATTGCACTCAGAAAAGTTTATGCTCCGAATTTTATGAATTATTAAAATAAGTAATCATCTTGTAATGTTAATAACTAATGATCATATAATCAAATAAATGATCATCTTGGAATATTATAATAATTTTAGAATTCGCTGCCTGAAAATACTCATAAAATTTTTAAAAAATATTATCAGATATTTTACCTTATTTGTTTCAAAGCATCATGTACTATCAATCATGTTTAACTTGACTTTACGCAAAAGTAAGTTAATATATTTTGCGTTTTGAGTTTTAACCGTTTTACCGAAATAAGCATGTTTATACAAGAATTATGCATGAAAATAATGCACAAAATGCAGTAAAAAGTGCTTTAATGAGATGTATAAAACACAATGTATCGCATTTAATAATTAAAAACAGTTATGTGGTACAAACGCCATAGGTTTCAATGTTAAAGTAAACCAGATCGTCCCTACTACTTCTTGCTAACATGTGGGGGACGCGCGCTCCGCCCACTTGATTAGTCTATCTCTTATAAGGTCCATGAGAAGAATGCGCATGAGAAGAATACGCATGAGAAGAATACAGAATACACCTTTTCTGATGTGCGTTTTTCAAAGGAGGGCGGGAGCGGCGGACCTGGTTACAGGTTGAAAAAGTAGTTCTTCCAGTGATCAGCTGGGAGGGACAAGTTTCGTTTTTGACCGCTATTCAGTGCGGTATTTAAAAGTCCGAAAGTGACCTTGTTAAACGCCTGAAAGTGTTCCTTCTTAAAGGAAGAATAGAGATGTTATCAGTAACAGTTAAAAGTTAAGATATGCTATTAAGCATTGATAATAATAATATGAAAATGGCATTTAAAGTTTAAATCAGTCTTTTTTTGACTGTAAGGTTTCTTATTAAAGAAACATTAATGCGGGTTCCTCAGGTTAATGTTTTGTGCATTTAAAAACTCTAGAGGCGAGGGGGATGTTAAGGAACGGGAAGTAGTTATTCACATGGTCGTCTGTGTGCTCATACCTGGCCCTTTTAAATGGAAGTGCAGTATACTCCGGATTAAGAACTGATCTGGGTCTTTTCCTGGACGAATCAACTGCAGGATTGTATACAAGTAGCATATGAAGCACAGGATTAGCAACATGTTGAATATTTTTGAAAAAAATTTCTGAAAGTCGATGTATAAAGGGATTAATGGGCATAATTTGGAGATCATTATGAATCTCTTCGTTCCTTACAAAACACGGAGCTTTAAGTATTTGCCTAAGCAATTCTGACTGAAAAATTTGGACATGTTTTCTGTTAGTCAGTGCAGATGGGCTCCAGATGGGACACGCATAAGTAAGAACAGGTCTTATAGACTTGTAGAGCAAGATATTGTTTTCAGTTGACAGGTCGCTATTTCTAGCAAAGAAGGAGCGTAAATTGAATTTGACAGCTGTCGCATTCGCTATAATTTTTTGAATGGGAGGCTGCCAAGTTAATTTTGAATCTAGTAAAACACCTAGATATTTATAAGAAGACACCCAGGGAATGGGTTCACCGAAGATGATTAAATTAGGTAAACTTGAGATATTTCTTTGGACGAACTTTATGAATGGCAGCACATTTTGCGACATAATTTTTTATTTTATACAGACCGAGCCAGGTCTCTAAGGCTGAAAGGTAACTCTGCAGTTTTGAGATTACCTTGAGGGTGTTGGAATGTTGTGAGATGACGGCTGTATCGTCCGCATATAAAGCAAGATCGATATTTGGGGCCTTAGGTATATCATTTACATAGAGGTTAAAGACTGAACGTCCTAGGAGACTACCTTGAGCTACCCCGGCATAGACTGGATGGGAAGAGGAGAATTCGTGGTTAACTCGCACCCGGAAACTGCGTCCGACTAAGTACGAGTTAATAATTTTAATAAGATGAGCCGAAAAACCAAGCCGCATGAACTTGTATATAATTCCGTCATGCCAGGTCCTCAAAGGCTTTGGCAACGTCTAAATAGATGATACCAGTTTTCTCTCGCTTACGAAAGCCTTCGTGAATGAATTCCACTACATGTAGTAACTGGTGTACTGTGGAGTGTTTAGGTTGGAAGCCGAATTGTTCCGCGATTAATAAATTTTGATTCCGACAGAATTCATTCAGTCGATTAAGTAAGACAAATTCGTAGATCTTTGAGAGAGAAGATGACAGACTTATAGGTTTGTAATTGACGGGTAAGTTTAAATGTTGTCCCGGTTTTGGAATGGGGACGACTGCGGCAATTTTCCAACAGTCGGGAAAATAGCTTCTCCTGAGCATTAAATTAATAAGTACCGTGATCCAAATGATAAACATTACGGGGAAGTTTTTGATCGTGCGATTCGAGACAGAATCTATGCCAGGTGCCTTGTTAGGTTTCAATTTTTCTGTGAAAACTATAACTTCAGTAGGGTCCGTAGGTCGGAGTTCAGTTGTGAAAGGTTGTGTTGAAAAATCTTTAACCCGTGCTTGTATGCGCCTCTGTGTAACCGGACGGTTACAGTAGGAGCCGTTATTGGGTATGAATTGTGTTGCAAGGCTGTCAGCAATGACTTCAGCCTTTTCTGAGTCAGTGTAGGCCATCTGTGCGCCATCGGCCGTTTGAAGGGGGGAACGGGTGTTTTATGTTTGCGTAATCGGGGGGCTGCGCGCCAAATCGATTTGTCTTCAGTCGTTAGGGAGTCAATGTATGTTTTCCACTCCGCTTGTTTTAATAAGCGGGTTTCAGTCCTTATCTCGTTCTGCATCTTGCGAAACTGGGCACAGATATTGGGAAATTCTTTTGTCAAATTCTTCGCAAGTAGTTCGGCTGCTTAATTTTGAATTTAGTCTCAGGTGGGAGTCTAACACCTGGGTGTTTACTTGGTTGCGAAGCCGCAGCTCCCGCTTCTTTTAATAAAGACTACAGATTTTTAATATGTCTGTGAAAGTCCGAATTGCTGGAAATTTTGATGGGAGGGAGTGCAGTTTTTTCCAAAATAAATCTAAAATCGTCCCAATTTGTGGAGACTTGCTACTCTAATTTTGAGTAATGATTTTGAACATCTAGGGTAATCAAAACAGGGTAGTGATCAGAATCCAAGTCCTGAATCACTTTAATTTCATGCCGAAAAAATATATTATAAAATGCAGCCATATCAAGAACTGCGGGGGACCCTCTTGCAGGGTAGTAAGTCGGGAGGGTAGGAGCTATGATCTGTACATGGTTAATCTGGCACCATGAATTTAGACTAATGCCATACCTGTTCCTATTCGGACAAAACCACGCGGTATGGCATGAATTTAGATCACCAGCAATTATTAGGTGATTTGAAACATTTACTTCAAATTCAAAGTTTTTCTGCGCTTCCACACCGCTCACTGGCGTGCAGCACAAGGAAGGAAGGCGAACCTCCCTCCCCGAGATTTCAAACATTTATAAATTTATCAAAATCCCTGACAGGAAAAGAAGGCTTTCTACGTGCTGTTGATTGTGGAGGTAAATAAGCTGAAAATATTGTCAGCGGGGGAGAATTTTGAAGGAAAATTTTGATTATAGTCGCTTCCAAAATATTTAAATCAGGAGACAGTATTAAGTGATGCCTTAAAGAACGCTTCACATAGATACAAGTGTCACCACTGGGATTGTATCTTCTGCCACCACTTCTGCTCTGTGACACCCTGTTAGTACAATAAATGTCATAATTCTCAGTTTTGGGAGTATTCCCTGGGGTAAGGTGAGTCTTTTGGACTAAAAACACGTTAATATCTTGCTCTACTGCAAAATCACGTACTTCGTGAATTTTTTATGTTAATCCATTGGCATTCCATGTACCAATGGTTAGTTCTCTAGCGGTAAATGAACTATTATTACATAAAATACTGAATTTTAGGCCGTTATATAGAGGTTCATCACTGAAAAACAGAAGACATGGGTCTAAAATAAGTCAAATCAATTTGAAAGCTCAGTATAGCTTTCATACAAATAAAATGCCTTCATTAAAGCATCTGCTTGCCTGAGTTTTGGCAATGCTTTTTTGAAGGTGAGAAGCAGAATATGCTTATCTACCGCAGGGTCGCGGGAGATTTCAATTAAGCATTTTAGTGTAGAAGAGAAGATATCTTCTGAATCATTGCTACACTCTGCTGTGGCTGATACTGCTGGGGCTTCAGGGGCTTCTGCAATCGGCAGTCTTGGATTCGTGGATTTGAATCCGTGCTCGGTGGTGTTCTTCACCATCTGTGCATAAGATGGTGAACTGACGTTGCTTGCGGGAGCAGGCATGGGACGTCTTGTCTCAGTGGTTGCTGCGGGCTTAGAAGAACCCTGCGGGGGGCTGTCTGTGCAGCTGCCCTATTTTTAAGCGTGGTGTTTTGCCACGAGCCCGTTTATTACCTGGGAATCGAGGACAAGAACGATAAGAAGCTGGATAATTTCCACCGCAGTTGCAGCAAGTTGCTGGTACATCTAAACCTTTGGTACACTCACGTGCCCAATGGGATCCAGAGCATCTGACATAACGGATTGGTAAGGTGCAGAGTTCCGAAGAATGGAAAAAGCCCTGGCACCGAAAGCACTGAGTAGGGCCCTTGCGGCCGCGATAATGCTCAATGCTGATCTCTGTGCCTCACATGTCAGTGACGGCGAACAGATGATCGAGGAAAGGGTGTGGGATGATTTGTACCTATACAAGTGGCATAGGGTGTCTGGAGTCTAGCTGAGTCAGCCAAACGCAACAATGCACTTTAAATCCCATCGCCTCAATTTCATCTTTGACGTCCTCGGTGTTAGTTTCAACAGGGAGGCCTCTGACAACAATTTTGACTGGCCGGTCTTGTTTCAAATCAAACGTCTTGAACTGGATGCCGGCTTGCTTCATCCAGCGGGTAACCTCCCTGAATTCCAGCTCTGTTTGAACAAATAATTTCAGATATCGACCAGTCAGTATGCTCCGTAAATTTGGGGCAATTTCCCTCAAGAAAGACACTTGCGTCTTCCAATTCTTGTTGCTCTTGAGGTGAATAGCCGGAATCTCAGACTGCGGTGGCGCGGGGGACGTTCTGTGCCTGCTCGGAATTGTCATCTCCATCGTTTGTGGCTTCAATACCCGAGTGATCCTTATCAGAGTTATTTATCAGCGACTCTTTAATTTTTTCGAATTTATTAATTCTTTCCCTTTTCTTGGGAGTAGCATTTTTTGAATTTTCATTTGATTTAGAACTTTGAATAGTTTTACCTGCAGAATTTGAATTATCATTAGTTGCCAAATCGTTCGTTAGATCAATAATAATAGGCGCCTTGCCTTGTTTACGCGACGCCGGGGTGATGAAACCCTCGGAGTCGGTTGTCTGATTTTTGCGCTAGTGCGCAGAGGTAGTCGGAACAGGTTTTTCCCTGACCTCGTGCGTAGTACTTTTCTCCTCGTGGTGAGGGGGATCTTCTGCAGGTTGAGCGGCCGCCATCTTGGCCAAAGGCTCAGTCTCTAAAATACTTAAAAATTCATCCCTAGTCGCAGGAAAGTGGAATATGGGAATATCTAATAAATTGGAGATATCGTTGATTTTGAAAAACAGCTTCTTACCAGCTGCGTCAAGTAGACCGTATCCGGCTTGATCAAGTGGCGTTGGAGTCTTTTTCATCAGGCGCTTCTGCCTCTGTATAGCCTCGAACTGCTGCTTCAAGTCGTAGAAATTGATTATAAGATCCATTCACTTGTCTTCCGACGTCACGGATTGCACAGTGGGAGCTTGATCCCTTAATCCCTTAATTCGTATCACTTTCCATATCCATATGATTTGAATTTTCGCATAAAATCCCAATATTCGGCTGAGTTGCTGGGAGCTCGTCAAACGAACGACCGTCATCTACGGCGTCCATACTCAGAATCCATATCTGGTTATTTAGGTAATAGCCCAAAACATAGAAATATGAAAAAAAAACACTGCACTGTCATTGATAGTTGTAGGTCTTAGCTCGAACGAAGAAGGAAAACTTCGTGCGAGATTTCTGACGTCCGAACCATTACGGCAAAGATACGGTCAGCGTTAGAACCAGAGAAAGTCTATGTACAATAGACAATACACATTCTTTGGCTTATATAATGCATATTTCTATATCAAAGAACGATACATATTCTTTGGCTATGCTGAAGGAAAAGCTCGAGTTTCGTAACCTTTACCATGTGACAAAACAAATGACGTAGAAAGCTCTATGTTACGTTTTATTCTTCTAACCAATAGCTACGAAGCAGCCCTCAAAGCGAGGGCTACAGCAAAGAATATGTATTGCAAAGACGTTCTTTGGACAAAGAATATGTATTGTTAAGAAGGAAAACTTCGCAGCAGCAGAAGTAGGTCCCTTCGAAAGAAAACGTAAACAGCTGCGCATGCGCGAAATTAACGATTCCTCTTAACCCGTGTTCCTCAATTTCCTATACACGTAGCGGAGGAGGAAAATCTCGGCCAGGTCCGGTACACGTATTTTAGTTACTCCCTAGGAAATGCAACTCGCGACTAAATTTGGCGATTTATCAGACTTTGGCGAAATTGTGACACCAAACGCATGCGCACAAGGAAAGTACTGCTATCTCAATCGGTTTATGGTGCAAATTCGCGATGAGGAATATGTCATTCCAACCACTGAGCTCCTAGAGACAGGTTGGAATTTTTCGAGTCTCCGTTTTTTTCCCATTTGGATTACGCATTGCTTTTCTGGAGTCGATCTTTACAGTGCTGATTTTTCGGCTGCTGTGGAGTCACTTCTCATGGTAAGTCTACCTTTTTCATTTCTCGGCATGGCTTAACTTTAGTTCTTAAAGTTTAGGCATGGAGGAAAATTAGAGTTTTCAGGCAGCAGTACCAACTGGTACAAAAGCTACCTTTCGTACCTACTGGTACAAAAGCTATGTATCGAATTTAACATCACCATTGATTCTGATGCTGACACACTTAGTGTTAGATAAAATTAAACTTCTTTCAATTGAAAGACTCATTTGTGTATTAACGCAGGCCACGCACACCTGATGTATCTAACGCACTTAAAAACACAGAAGATTGCATTGCGGCCATCTCATTAGTGATGGACCAAGAGAAATTCAAACTGAATACTGTTAACAATCAACAACCCTCACAGGATGAGCTGATTAATAGAGAATTGCAGCCTGAGTCGAGACACAATTCAGCTAATGCTGTTATCACACAGAAATCTGATATTGGGTCGGTCAATACTACCTCTATCAAACAAAAAATTGAAAGAGATACAAGTAAAAGAACACCCAGTAATAAGAATAGAAGAAAGAAAGTCACTACTGATGAAGAAGGGTTTAAAACACCCACTAAAACTCATAAACGCACTCTATCTCAAACAGAGGATAATTCACCTATCCATAAAAATAAGTATCAGGAACTTCCTAATGATGATAAAATGGAACAGGATAATGTTGAAGGAAACTTTATTATTCAAAAAAAAAAACCGCTACTCATATCTCTCTCATTGTTTTTGAAGATTTTGTAAGGTTTTAGTTAAACTAACAAAGTTTTATTTTAATTTACACTTTTCTATCTGTTCTCATTTTAAACTTCCGGTTAGAAGAAGCGCGCGTTTTAGCTTTATGCTAATTTGAAGTGGAGCCAAGTTATATTTAAGCGAGAGATAGGAACCAAGTGAGAGAGCTTTTAGTCGCAGACCGCGGTCCCGCTATTCGACGTTTTCCTGACTAGCTAGCATTTAAATTCTAAGCCATAGCGCTTTTACGTGATTGTTTGTTGAAGTAATTCCAAGTGCGTCAGTATTAGTAAATCATTGCTACGCACCATTTAGTTTAGACGCCAACCTTGCGTTATAGCTCTGTGAGCAACGACTGTTTAATTTCTAATTAGTTTTAGTTTAAATTTATTTGATTGTTCATTTTTAGACCCAAGTGCGGTCTCTACTATCTGTATCCCTCCCGAGTTGGGAAGTGATTGTACATAATGGCGATTTAATAAAAGAGGATTATAAATCCCTTTCAAGTGCAGTTCTTCTACCATTTAATCACAGTATTCTCCCACAGAACATAGCTGCATTCAGCTCCCTGTTCCAGATCAGGATTTAAGGAGTTCACGAAGATGTTTGCCAAGAATATGCACCGAACACTCAGTCCTGACACTGGTGCCCGAAGAAAAATAAGAGGATGGCCGGAAATACAAGAAGATGAACCTGAAATATCTGCAGTACCTGTCCAGAACCCTGAGATAGCAGCTCCTGACTTAGAAGGATTTGGCTACGTTGTACAAACCATGCGGGCAGCTATGAAGTCAGCGGCAAGTTTTGACGGCAAGATAGCCGTAATAAATTTCCTGGAAAAGCTAGACTCCCATTTCATGCTACATTCAGTTCACGAATTTCAGAAAGTCAGTCTCGCCACCAGCGCTTTAAAGGGCCAAGCGCTAAATTGGTTCAAGTGTATTGGAAAGAATCTTGGGGGAACCGGGAAGCCCCACATATACTTACGAAAATTTAAAAAATTCCTTGGTGAAAGCATTTCCTATAGTACGAGATCGAGCCAGACTGGAAGCGGAACGCTTTAGTCGCTATCGGGAAAAAATAGATTTGTCAAATTTTATTTTGAGGAAAATTCAAGTTTTCAAGCTTTTGTATCGAAGTCGCCCGGATACTGAAATTATTCAAGTTATACTTCCTAGGCTACTGCCCCAAGTTCAAGATTTCATCGAGCTAAGAAACCCAACGAGCTTAAACAGATTATTTGAGCTCGCAGTAGAATTTGAAAGCCGAAGAACAGCAGAAAACGAACGACTTCCCCAATTTGAGCGAAGAAGTCAGTGCAGTTCGCCAAGACCCCAGAAGAAGCAAAACCAGAGTTACGGGAATAAGGCGAAGCAATGGCCGAAGAAAGAGGTATCTTCTAAATCAAGCGGCGAATGAAGAGAATTCAAACGAAAAACAAGCAAACATGGCGAGGGCAACCAGAATAAGAAGAATTTAAACTAAGATGGAAGGTGAAGAAGTCCGAAGTAGCGCAAAATCCTTCCACAATTAACTTAAACACCCTGGTCGTGAAAAATTTGAGTTTACCGAAGATCGAAGTTTTAATTAACAACATACCGGCGACAGCTCTGTTAGATACAGGAGCCCAAAGCAGCTTTATCTCAGAAAGATTTTTCAAGAAGCCTTTTCGCCGTTACAGAATTTTTAGTGCAAGAGACACGGATGTCATAGCGGCCCAAGGAGAGAAGTGTAGCTGTTTAGGGAAAGTACTGTTGTTCGTGCGTATCAACGACAGCAGGTAAAAATTTTATTTTATATTGTGCGAAACCTGCAAACATGTATTATTCTTTGTGTGGATTTTTTTAGATTGGCAGAAGCGAAATTAGACTATAAAGGGGGAGAATTGATACTGAATATGAAACCAGTAGAAACCCAAAATGATAAGCCCCCGCAGCTGGACTTACAGCACTTACCGGCAGAAGAACAAGAAAAACTCCATTCACTGGTAAGTGAGTTTTCAAATTTATTTAGCGATGTACCGGGTTTTACACAGGTCGTAAATCATAATATTGAAACGGGGGATGCTCAGCCAGTTAGGCAAAAGCCCTACCGGTACGACAAAGTGAAAGAAGAAATAATTGAATGCCATATGAAGGAGATGTTAAAAAATAAAATAATCACTTCGATTTCTAGCAGTTATGCTAGCCCAGTAGTTTTATGCAAGAAAAATAATGATTATCCGATTACGCAACCGAAGCGGTGACGTTTTGCTATAAATTATCGCAAGTTAAATTATGTCACAAAATATCCCGTATATCCTCTGCCGATAATCGAAGAGATAATTCGAAATATTTCCTCTACAAAGTATATGACCACATTAGATCTTACGAGTGGCTATTTTCAGATTGGGGTGAAACCCGAAGACATCCCCAAAACCGCGTTCATAACTAAGTCTGGCACGTAGAATGGCACGTCTGGCATTTCGTAGTCTGGCATTTCGTAGAATACCTTTTGGTTTATCCGGCGCACGGCAACGTTCCAAAGATGTATGGACATCGTCTTAAGACCGGTTCTTGGTAAAAGTACTTTCATATACTTAGACTATATTATAATTACGAGTAGTAATCTAGAACAACACTTACAAGATTTAAGAAAAGTGTTTTCATTGTTAAATGAAGCTGGTTTAAAGATAAATGCGTCCAAATGTAAGTTTGCCACAAAAGAGTTACGCTATTTAGGGTTTAAAATTTCTCAAAATGGAATCGAAACGGATCAGTCAAAGATAACAGCTATTAAAAATTATCCTGTTCCTAAAACAGCGAAGAAGTTATCGTCGTTTCTTGGTATGTGTTCATACTATCAGTCCTTCATTAAAGACTTTGCCAAAATAGCTGAGCCGCTGCTAAAATTGAAAAGAAAAAGCTAGGTTTTCGTGCTCAGCAGAAGCCAACTTGGCGTTTTAAAAACTGAAAGACGCATTGACTCAAGCTCCCGTCTTAAAATTTCCGGAGGGGGATAAAGGATTAGAAATATCAGCGGACGCTTCAGATTTTGCGATTGGGGCAGTGCTTTCTTAAAATGGGTAGCCCGTGGCCTTTTTTAGAAACCCTGAGAAACTGTTCGGCCACAGAAAGGGAAACTCTCGCAGTGTTATCAGCAATACATAAATTTCGTGTTTTCTTTGGAAGTTCTCCAGTAACTGTATATACCGACCACGCGGCGGTCACTAGACTCTACTCTGGGAAACATTTATCACCCAGATTAATAAGGTGGGCAATTAAATTACAAGAATATAATCTAGCAATTAAACACAAGCTGGGAAAAGAAAATGTTGTGGCAGATGCTTTAAGCAGAATTAATTTAGATGAAAATGGAAACACAGTTAAAATAGCCATGCTGACATCCAAAGCATTCGATTCTCGTGAAACAGTAATAGCCGAACTCGGAAAAGATGCGGAATTCAAAAATATATAGAATTATTTGGCCGACCCTGAGAATTTCAGTCATCCGGATATTGTGCCTATAAGAAATAGGGCCACAAATTACGAAATAATTGACGGACTGTTATTTTATTCGAAAACGACTAATGAAAACCAGGAGTTTAGACCGGTTATCCCAGCTAGCATTAGATTGAATGTATTAGAGGAGTTGCACGATTGTGCCATTTCGGGCCATTTGGGTATAAGAAAAACTGTCCAAAGAGTTCGCGAGGCAGTTCTCTTTCCAGAACTGCAAAAGTTTACTAGGGCGTATGTCCAGTCGTGGCCAACATGTCAATTAAATAATTATGTTAATTTCCGCCCGGCCGGGTTCCTAAATAGTGTTAAATCAGAATTCCCAAATCAAATAATAGGCATCGATTTATTGGGACCTTATCCTAGAAGCAAAGCTAACAAAAGCCGATATCTTTTAGTTATAGTGGATCATTTTAGCAAATGGTTAGAACGTTAATCGCGTTAATTCCGTTAAAACGCGCCTATGCAAAAATTGCAGTAGATTCAATTCTAAATAAGTATATTTTAAAAAAAGGACGCCCCTAAAAGTTATTTCCGATAATGGTCCCCAGTTTGTTAGTAATATTTTTGAGGAAATGTGTGCAAAACTGGGCATACGTCACCTAAAGATGGTCCCGTATCGTCCGCAGTCAAACATAGCGGAACGGGTTAATAGAAATGTAGTGAAAATCTTTCGAAGTTAGTTAAGAATTACCACTTTACCTGGGATAGCCATATAAATGAACTTGCGTTTGCCCTTAGGACCGCCAAACACGACACAACACAAAAAACAACGGCTGAACTATTTCTTGGAAGAAACATTTTAACACCCTTAGATAAACTTTTCTTTGTCGAGGAAAGGGCAGAAGAATTTAAAACCAGTGATATTCAGAATTTGATACGGTAAGCAAAAGCAAGTGCTGAAATGGCCCACAGGAAACAGAAATTGTAATATGACCAAAAGAGAAGAGAGGTCAAGTACAATGTTGGAGATGAAGTTCTGAAAATCGAACATGCTTTATCAAATGCCCCAGAAGAAAAGGCGGGGAAATTTTTTCCGCGTTTTGAAGGCCCTCTCATTATTGAGAAAATAACACAAGCGGTTGTAGTATTAAGAAGAAATGACGGCGAGAAAATTACTGCGAATGTGGACCAAATTAAGCCCTATTATAACCGTAATAAAATGGAAATGTTTAAAGATTTTTTCCAGGATCCGAGGCAACGCATTCCCACGGAAGATGTACCTCAGCGACAACAGCAGGAACCAGCAACAATGGCAACGAAAGGACAGAAAAAGAAAGCCCCCCGTCAACAAAGTAGAAGAAATAAGAAGCAAAAATGTGGATTTAAAAGAAAGAAGACAGAGAATACAAGTGCAAGTAATAAAAGACCAAAGCAGAATGGGCAAGGAGAGCCCAAAATAGCCAAGAGGACTGCGGAAACATCGTAAAGGAGCCTGAGAAGCAAGCAGGCTCGGTTGCAGGCTGAGGATCAACGTCCCGAATGCAGCAGGAACCAGGAGCAGCGACGAACGAGGGCCCAGGAGCGAAGGGCCCAGCCAAGCAAACGTCCAGCAGATCACCTTCCTCCCCAGCGCAAGTACACCAGGTTAGAAAAAGAGACATCTCAAAGGAAGAGGAATGAGCAACAAGCGGAAAATGGTCAACAACCAAAGTCAAGGAGACTGGCCCAAGCATCAACCTACCCAACTTTCAAGGATTAAGCCAAGAAAAGGATGGCTGACCACAACAAGATAAGTAGTATTTCTTATTCCAACGTTTAGTTAATTTTTGAGTGTACTGCAAGTTGCAGGGTCTATTTTACCTCAAGCGAGGTTGAGTTTTAAGCCAAGTGGGCGACAAATAATTACTTATCTTGAAAAAAAATTTTTTTGTTTAAAATTGTAATTCTGCAAAGATTTAAAATTACTTAATGTTTGTAAAGCAGATTCTGAAGCATTGTAAATAGATTAGTTTTGTAAAAGCAATGAATTGCTGAAAAAAAAATGTTAAGTAAATGATTTTGAATTATGCTTTGTCGAAAGACTTGTAAAATTTCTAGAATGGAAAGTCGGTAAAAGGAAAAACACGATTTAGTCAATAGACTATTATTTCAGTGTAATATGATGTTTCAGAAAAGTACTTTGAGAAAAAAGAATAGGAAGCACTTGCTGTAAACTTAGAAATTTAACGTACATTTGTATTTCATGATTGGTATGAAATTGTTAAGTTTCATAAAATGTAACAAATGGTATTATGCTAGCAATGCGCGTTAGGTGCAAAGTCAATTTGAATGAAGCATTCTATGTGCAAACTACGAATTGTATGCATGAAAAGTTAAAGTTTGAGTAATTTGAGAATGCAAGTGTTGTAGGCTCTCTACCAAATGCACTTAAAGTGTTAGACATGAAGCTAGTTAGAACCTCAAGTTTAGCTGGTTATAGGGCGTCTTTTGAGGTCTCATATGTCAAGTTCTAACTAATGTTAGTCGATCGTAGGTGGGAGATTTGAACACCCCCGAACACAAAAAAACCCGCAATGGCGGTTCGCTTTTCATCCAACACCGGTGAGAGGGCATTGGAGGAAGAAATTAATTTTGCTTGAATGATAATGTGAGTGTGCGAATTTACACGGGTAAGAAAATAAAGCCTGTTACCTAGAACTTACTGTTATTATATTGCACTAAAATTTCTTTCCTTCCAGATTCCAAGTTATTTCACCATGACAGTTATAGAACTGTCACGAAGCTTCTCTCGGAGGGCGCAATTCTCCTCCATACCTATCGTGTTAATTCTGAAAAACCCATTAAAGCAATTATTAAAAAACTTCCACATACTTCAAGCATTGAACTTATTCAAAACGGACTCGAAGAATTACAGATTCCTGTTACTATAGTGAAACAAATGACCCGTTTTGAGGATGGAATCATCAAAAAACTACCATTATCTTTGGTTGAAACTAAAAGAGGCCTTATAAATAGCAAGAAAATTTTTAATATAAAAACCTTGCGTGGTCTTGACATTGTTGTGCGTAACTATAAATCTATGTCTGGACCGCTTCAATCTCATCGCTGCCAGCGCCACGGACACATCCGTGATTTGTGCAAATATAAACCTCGATGCCAAATATGTACTGGGCCTCATGGAGGCTTCCAATGGGAAATAAAAAAGGAGAAAAGCCGACAGTTTGTGCTCTATGTGGCGAAAATCACGTATCATCATATCGTGGATGCACTCACTATCCAGAAAATATCCCTACTTTCAAACAAACTACTGAGAAACATAATATATCTAAAAATATCAAGATTTCTGAATTTAAGAAAACTTACAACTTAAGTAAACGTACTACTATTCTCAATCAAAAGCAAGTGCATCCGTGAACGAAAGCTCGTTTTAAAGGGCACCTGGACTTGGTCCTATCCCAGTCGATGTCTGTAATTATTTTCGAACGTTGATTTCCGAAGATGAGTTGAGGCATATCTTGGGAGTATTGTACCAAAAGCAAGCTTCAGAGTCTAAAACCCAGTTCAATCTTAATCCTAAGGATTTTCATACACTTTCCGTCAAGGAAGCACAAGCTCCGCCCATCAAAAATACAACTCAACACAAAACTTCTGAAAGCAATTTCAAAGAAGACATCGGACTCTTTGGTTGGACTCTGACCACTACCCTGTTTTGATCTGCCTAGATATTCAAAATCGATACTGAAAATTAGAGAAGCAAGCCTCAACAAATTAGGACGATTTTAGATTTATTTTGGAAAAAACTGCGCTCCCTCCCATCAAAATTTCCAGCAATTCGGACTTAATATGTAATTACAGTGAGTCCTCTTAGTGACTATCTACCCCAGACAACCAGAGAACATAACTAAAAGTAACATAATAAACATAAATAAAGATTGTTTTTAAATGACCACATCCATAGAAGACCAAAAAGATATGGAATCGTGAATGTTGGCTTTAAAGAGGATTCTTTATATTTAACTTGTATATTCGACATAGCATATTAAACGTTTGGAGTCTTTATTAAAAGAAGCGACAGGCATATTAAAAGTTTGGAATCTTTATTAAAAAAAACGAGAGCTGCGGCTTCGAAACCAATTAAGCACCCGGATGTTACACTCCACGTGAGACTAAATTCAAAATCAAGCAACGTAACTACTTGCGACGAATTTGGCAAAGGTCACGCGATCCCAATATCCGTGCCCAGTTTCGCAAGATACAGAACGAAATAAAGACTGAAACCCGCTTATTAAAACAAGCGGAGTGATAAACTTACATTGAGTCCCTAACAACTGAAGACAAATCGATTTGGCGCGCAGCCGCCCGATTACGCAAGCATAAAACACCCATTCCGCCCCTTCAAACGGCCGATGGCTCACAGATGGCCTACACAGACTCAGAAAAGGCTGAAGTCATTGCCGTCAGCCTTGCTACTCAATTCAAACCCAATAACGACTCCTAATGTAACCGCTCGGTTACACAGGGCCCCATACAAGCACGGGTTAAAGATTTTTTAACACAACCTATCACAACTGAACTCAGACCTATGGACCCTACTGAAGTTACGGTTTTCATTGATAAACTGAAACCTAACAACGCTCCTGGCATAGATTCTGTTTCGAATCGCATGATCAAAAACTTCTCCATGATGTTTATCGTTTTGATCACGGTACTCATAAATTTAATGCCTAGGAGAAGCTATTTTCCCGACTGCTAGAAAATTGCCTGGAAAATTGCCGCAGTTGTCGCAATTCCAAAACTGGGACAAAATTTAAACTTGCCCGTCTATTACAGACCCATAAATCTGCTCTCATCTGTCTCAAAGATCAATGAATTTGTCTTACTTAAATCGCCTGAATGAATTCTGTCGGGATCAAAATTTGATAATCCCGGAACAATTCAGCTTCCGACCTAAACACTCCACAGTACACCAGTTACTACGTGTAGTGGAATTCATTCACGAAGACTTTCGTAAGCTAGAGAAAACTGGTATCGTCTATTTAGACGTAGCCAAAGCCTTTGATAGGACCTAGCATGACGGATTTATATACAAGTTCATGCGGCTTGGTTTTTCGACTCATCTCATTAAAATTATTAACTCGTACTTGGTCGGGCGCAGTTTTTGGGTGCGAGTTAACCACGAATTCTTCTCTCCCCGTCCAATCTATGCCGGCGTAGCTCAAGATAGTCTCCTAGGACGTTCAGTCTTTAACCTCTATGTAAATGATATACCTAAGGCCCCAAATATGGATCTTGCTTTATATGCGGACGATACAGCCGTCATCTCACAACATTCCAACACCCTCAAAGTAATCTCAAAACTGCAGAGTTACCTTTCGCCTTAGAAACCTGGCTCGGTCTGTGTAAAATCAAAATTAATGTCGCAAAATGTGCTGCCATTCATGAAGTTCATCCGAAGAAATATCTCAAGTTTACCTAATTTAATCATCTTCGGTGAACCCATTCCCTGGGTGTCTTCTCATAAATATCTAGGTGTTTTACTAGATTCAAAATTAACTTGGCAGCCTCACATTCGGAAAATTATTGCGAATGCTACAGCTGTCAAATCCAACTTACCCTCCTTCTTCGCTAGGAATAGCGACCTGGCAACTGATAACGAGATCTTGCTTTACAAGTCTATGATAAGGCATGTTCTCACTTATGCGTGTCCCAACTGGGGCCCATCTGAGCTGACTAACAGAAAACATGTCCAAATTTTTCAATCAAATTGCTTCGGCAAATACTTAAAGCTCCGTGGTTTGTAAGGAACGAAGAAATTCATAACGATCTCAAAATTATGCCCATTAATGGCTTTATACAGCAACTTTCAGAAAGACTTTTAAAAAATATTCAACATGTTGTTAATCCTGTGCTACATACGCTACCTCTATACGATCCTGCAGTTGCTTCATCCAGAAAAAACCCAGATCGGTAAAGGGCTAGGTATGAGCACACGGACGACCATGTGAATAACTAACTCTCGTTCCTTAACTCCCCGCCTCTAGTGTTGTTTAACCCTTAGCCTGTCGAGTTAGTTTCTGAACTCCCCCTAAAATGTCGCGAAAATAACACTGAACTTTCGAAAAATGCTAGCAACTTCTTTTGTTAGTTGTCTTCCCTCCCAGAATTTTGGATTAAAGATTCCGCCTAATTGAGATAGATTGCTCCATAAACATTAGTAGCTGCGAGCTGTCAAGAACGTTGCAAAAGAATAGCTTTTCTGTGACTGACCGTGGGAGTGCCGTAGGGTAAATGTCCAGCTCACTAGTGTTCAGCTCATCAACATTTCATGAATAGAAGATTTTAGAAATACAACACCTAAACGTTTTCATACAGATATCTTATTTTCAAACATATTGCTTTTAAAATCTTAAATGCAGTAGAATGGAATATTTATTAGTTAAACTACTGTATAAGCAATGAATCTAAAATAATAAACTTCGGTTTTTATCTTTATTCTGGATTGAGAATTCAAATCTAAATTTGAATTGCCTTCATATTTTTTTAATATAAAGAACTGTAAACTTAAAATCTCCTAATTTCATTTGAAATTTAGACAATTATTAGCCCAAAGGAGCAATTTGCCCAAAAGGGCTATTAGTTTTGTTTTGGCATTTTGCGTTGGTTCACTATCAAAAATTTTTTTGTATAACTAAATAATATAAAAAACATTTACTATAAAAATTTTAGTATTATTGAATTTTATAGTATATTTTAAAAAATAATACTATGAAAGTTTGAATCACTTTTCAAATCGCTGCCACCAAATATAAGAGTCCTGCGTTATATTTAGGGAAATTAAATAATAAAGATTCTGTATGAATGTTATGTTTCTCGCATTGTGAAAAAACAACGGTATGTAGAGACATCAAATTTTTAATAACGTAGTCCTTCACTCGAATATGAGCATCTGGAAGCCCAAATTTTGAATTTGTTTTATTATCTATTTGATATTTTGTAAAACTTTAAAGAATTTTTGATTAACAAACTCAACGATTTCAAAGCAAGCAACGGCAACGCTGTGCGAAAAAAAAATATCTTCAGCGACAGAGACTGTGTATCGAAAATTCTAAAGATATGCTCTTTTTAAGTATTTTGTGATATTGCTGTTGAATTGAGTTTTATAAGTGCGAAGAACATGATATTTAATAAATAAAGGTAACACATAAAACGTTAAGAAAACGCTGTCTTGGGCGTAATATAAAATCTGAAAGCCTTCAGATTTATTATTATTATTATTATTTTGCTTCTCTAAAAAGTTCTTAAACTTGTTATTGATTGCTTTTTACAATAGTACAGATTCGCATAGGTTTTCTTCTCAGTTTTTAGAACAATAATTTCATATATCTTTTAATTTCATTTTACAAATATCCGTTTACTAGATGTTTCGTCTGCTGTATCTTTTAGCTTTCGTCTTGTCATGGCCTCAGCAGAAAATTACATTCTAAACCTGGGAAATGAATTCTTGGGTTCATTTCTTAGGCAAAATGTTAAAACAAATCATCAGAGGAATAACTAATATCCAATATGCAAAAAAATGTAAGTTTTCAGTAAAAAAAAAGGACAGTCCGTTAATGCTTAAATAATTCTGAAATGCTTAACACTCAAAGACAAATGACAGACATTTCGGAACGAGACGTTTATAAATTCTTGCCGCCACTAAATTAGTTCTAATATTTAAATTAATTATAGCAGAAGTAAGAAATGTGTATAGTTCTTTCATTGATCTGCATCTTTCACAGCCACTCAAATTAAAATTCTTTCCTTTAATAAAACAATCGTTTTAAGGGAATTTTCTGATGATTAAAGAATGCAATTCTCTTAATTATATCTGCAAAGCTCTCCAAAATATCATGCCCATCATTCATAAAACTGATATTATTACAGTTACATGTTCGGCTCAACTTTTCCCCAATAGATGGCATTAGTCGTCCACAAATAAAATGTTTATGTTTATGCTAAAGAGACGGACGAACTGGTGCCATGGGGGGGGGAGGAGAGCGCTTCATGAATCGGAAGCAAAGAACCTCTATGTAAAGAAGGAAAGGCTCCATAGACGTAGTGTAAACCACTTTGTCTGCTACGCCGCTACAAAGAAAAGGGAACATTCGCCAAGGGATTTGGCGACGGAATCTGTTGGCGAGAATTTTCCCTCTGTGATGTGCCGGTTCTTTGGTACCTAGCCGACATTTCCCCCCTCCGAGACGTGTATAGGAAATTGAGGAACACGCGTTAAGATGAATCGTTCTTTGACTTGTCGCGATAATTTAAACTCGGAAATGATGAAATATTAGGTGAAGTTTCACTTTCACTGGCTGTTGAACTTCCATTGTCCATATCGCTACTTGAAACCAAAGAACCTATTCCTTGTTCAAACTCTTGCTAAACGTAACGGTCGAACCTGTCCAAACCAATTTCGACATTCAGCTTCGAGCTTTGGCGCTTTTTGGCGACAGATATTTCACGCATGCGCAGTTGTTTCCCTTTTCGTTGGAAGGGAGCCACTTCTGCTTCTGCGAAGTTTTCCTTCTTAACAGTACATATTCTTTGTCGGAAGTGTTAAGACGGACTTTTTTACTCTTGTGTAAAATTATGAATAATGAAAGGCGATTTTCGCCAACTGTGATGAGTAGTAAATCTGTTCAATAAAGAGGGGTAAGTAATCCCCTTCATATTTTTTTATTTCATTGCTTATTCATTTTTAAGTAACTGAACATTTTGAGAATACATATATGTATGAAATGGAAGTAACTTTTGTTTTCGAACCTGAGGACACAGCTCCACAACGGGTAGTTGGGAGTTATTAGTGTCTAGTCATAACAAGTGGCGAGCCAGCCAGGATACTGTAGTTTTTATTTGGGCATTTAGATATTTATTTTGTTATTATATGAGAAGAATTTAGTATAGGAAAAGGATAAGATATGTAAAAAACGTGGTCTGTTGAGAACTTCGTTTACAAAAACTGTTACGATTCTAAATGAAGAAATTGAAAAGGATAAAGCAGACCACGGGATTTTAAATGATAAACTCGCGAAACTAGAAAAATTAAATAGCGAATTAAACGAGTGTAACGAAGAAATTTTAAACATTCTATTAGAAGATGAGACAGTGACAGAGAGTGTATTAAATACCGAATCCGAAAAAGCGGAAGAATATTCTGATATATTTATTACTATCAGAAGATTAGTAAATCAGAAGTTAGGTATTAATGATTCGTTAGGTCAAGTTAAATCAGAATCATCTAGCGGAGATGATAAGAAAAAGAAAATGAAACTTCCGAAAATTGTCTTAAGGAAATTCGATGGTGAACTCTTGAATTATTTGCCTTTTTGGGCACAATTTAAAGAAATCCATGAAAATGAAGACTTAAATGATTGTGAAAAATTTCATTATTTATCACAATCTATGTTGCCTTGTAGTCGAGCTAAAGAGTTTATTGATAGTTATCCGATTACTAGCGAAAATTATGAAAAGGCAATTTCTGCATTAAGAAAAAGATTTGGCAATGTGGAACTGTTGACGGAAGTTTACGTAAGGGAATTATTGAAATTAGTAATACAGAATGTAGGAAATCAAAAGGAAAAGTTACCACTTAGCAAATTGGTCGATAAGTTGGAAGCGCATTTAAGAGCATTGGAAACCATGGGCGTTAATCCCGATAATAACGCTCAGTGGCTTTTTCCACTTATCGAATCGTGCTTGTCTGAAGAACTTTTGAAGGCATGGCACAGGAGTTCAAATAGGTCAGAAGACCGGGGTTTGCACAATTATGTACAGCAAAGGCGGAAAGTGTACTTGGCGTTATTGGTCGGAGGG